>JARQOC010000004.1:260585024-260620027 GCA_033576535.1 Allobates femoralis
AGGATCATCAACATATTTTCACTGCATCCAAAACACTGCGTTGTACAATACAAGCACAATTGATGGATTTATAGAAATCCCGTGCCCACTGTGATTCTTATTTCCGCAGCGGAAAAACAGACATTAGGCGCGGCTTCCCGAGTCGCAGCATGTCAATTTATTTTTACAGAGATGCGAGTGTTCTCAGTGAGAGAACACAGCAAAAATACAGTGCATCCAGAGTCCTGATCGAGGGACTGACAGCGCGTTCTCCGCAGAGGACACTAGCATCTTTGCAAGAGAAAACACGCCGTGTCCAGTGTCCGGATCGTGTGCACAGATGTTGCGGTTTCCCACAGATGACGGTAATGTCTTTGTAAGAGAAAACACGTGGATCCAGATTCCTGATCGGAGGTACTGACAGCACATTCTCTCTTAAAGAACACTAGTGATTCTGTAAGAAAAAACATGCTGCATCCAAAGTCCTGATTGAGGATACTGACAGTGCGTTCTCCTGCAGAGTACACTAGCACTTCTGCAAGAGAAAACATGCTGCGTCCATATTCCTGATCGTGGGCACTGACAGCGCCTTCTCCCGCAAAGAACACTAGTGACTCTGTAAGATAAAACATGCTGCATCCATAGTCCAGTTTGTGGGCACTGACAGCGCCTTCTCCCGCAAAGCACACTAGTGACTCTTTAGGAAAAAAGATGCTGCGTCCAGAGTCCTGATCGAGGGTACTGACAGTGCAGTCTCCCCAGAGGACACTAATATTTCTGCAAGAGAAAACACACTGCATCCAGTGTCCTGATCATGTGCACTGACAGCGAATTCTCCCGCAGAGGACGCTAGCATCTCTGTAAGAAAAAATATGCTGAGTTCTGATCAAGAGCACTGACAGTGCATTCTCCCGGAAGGAACACTAGTGTCTCTGTAAGTAAAAACATGCTGCATCCAGAGTCCTGATCGAGGGTACTGACAGGGCGTTCTCCCACAGAAGACACTAGCATTTCTGTTAGAGAAAACATGCTGTGTCCAGAGTCCAGATCGTGGGTGCTGACAGCGCATTCTCCCGGAATGGACACTAGCATCTCTGCAAGAGAAAATACGCTGCGTCCAGAATCCTGATCGTGGGCACTGACAGCATGTTCTCCCGCAGAGGACACTAATGTCTCTGTAAGGCTGGCTTCACACTTGCGCTCCCTGCCGCTGCGTATTACGGCGTATCCGCAAGTCCCTATGTTTAGCATGGGGGCACAGGTGCCTGCGCTCTGATGCTGATTGGTGTGCGCACCCTGTGTGCACCCATTCACTGCAATGTATGATTTGCACACATGCGGATGCATGCGCACAAATCATACACTCTCGTCTGCACCAGGAATGCGACATGTCGCGTTCAGGGTGCAGACGAGAATGTATGATTTGTGTGCATGCATCCGCATGCGTACAAATCATATATTGCAGTGAATGGCTGCGCACAGGGTGCACAATCCAATCTGCATCAAAGCGCAGGCACCTGCGCCCCCATGTTAAACATAGGGACTTGCGTTGCCTGTGCTCAGCCTGCGGATCCCCTGCGCAGGACGTTGCGGAAGGGTCGGCAAGTGTGAAGGCAGCCTAAGAGAAAATGTGCTGTGTCCAGAATGCAGTTTCTCCTGATTGTGGGCACTTACCCTTAACATGCTAAACTTCACAGAGCATATAAGGGGCTACATACTGAAATCTTTCCCTTGTGCACTACCATACGCAAATACTTAGGATATTCTGTTTTTACTTACTATTATTAAGTAATATCATTATTATATAGTAAATATGATAATACTTATAAGATTATTTAGGACTTGTTTATTTGATTACTTGTAACAAATGCTCATAATCAAGCTTTTTGGCCAAAGTGAAAAGAAAATGAATGCAGTCCTCTATAAATCCAACTTGGGCCTGCAGAAGTCACTACAATCATTAGAGTACCATAGGCTTGCAGCTTTGTCTTTCTTCATGGTTTACCTCATTGAGTATTTTGCATTTAAAGGGAACTGTTGTTCTTCATCTATGAGTCAATACAAGGGAATGCAGTGTCTAAGGACACTCAATAGTAGAGTTCTCTCTTATTATATGTAATTCTTCACTCAAGGAAAACTATTGTAATTTACTCTCGATTGTAAAGATAGTTCTGTTTTTATTTCTGGATAACATGTTATAGAGCAGTGATGATGGTTTTTGACCAACTCAAGTACGTATCTGCCAAGTACATGCCATTGTACTGCTGTATGTTATAAGAAGGTAAAGATTAGGAAGGACGTGATACATCTTCAGGAATATGTCGTTGAATGTGTTTTTCTTTATTATGTGGAATCATTTTGTCTATCCATTTTATTTTATTTTTTTTTAAATTACCATGGCAGATTTACTGACTGATCCTATTAACTCTATTCATCAGTTTACATTAGTTGTTATTAGTTCCCATATAATCAGTGTTATTACACGGTCCATTATGATCTGCATTTTTTATTGAGATCAGTGGGGATTGAAAAAAAATAATGCAACCTGAAGTCATAATTCAACACTTACACAGGAGCACTGAGATTTATGCTTCACATTTTCATTGGATATTTTTTATTATTTAACTTTTAAAGGGGATGTCTGGGATTTTTCAGAAATACTTTAGGGCTGAAAATATTTTAAAATAATAAAACAACTATGTATTGAATCTGATGCAGGTCCCCTGGTGTACTGAAGTGTTGACATCACCATCATGAACGTTACTGCTACAGCCAATCACTGGCCTCACTGGTCACGTACCATACCATCATGAACTTTACTGCTACAGCCAATCACTGGCCTCACTGGTCACGTACCATACCATCATGAACGTTACTGCTACAGCCAATCACTGGCCTCACTGGTCACGTACCATACCATCATGAACGTTACTGCTACAGCCAATCACTGGCCTCACTGGTCACGTACCATACCATCATGAACGTTACTGCTACAGCCAATCACTGGCCTCACTGGTCACGTACCATACCATCATGAACTTTACTGCTACAGCCAATCACTGGCCTCACTGGTCACGTACCATACCATCATGAACGTTACTGCTACAGCCAATCACTGGCCTCACTGGTCACGTACCATACCATCATGAACGTTACTGCTTCAGCCAATCACTGGCCTCACTGGTCACGTACCATACCATCATGAACTTACTGCTACAGCCAATCACTGGCCTCACTGGTCACTACCACACCATCATGAACGTTACTGCTACAGCCAATCACTGGCCTCACTGGTGACGTACCACACCATCATGAACTTTACTGCTACAGCCAATCACTGGCCTCACTGGTCACGTACCATACCATCATGAACGTTACTGCTACAGCCAATCACTTGCCTCACTGGTCACGTACCATAAATGCCACCACTGAGGCCAATTATTGACTTCAGCGATCTAGTTAATAATGGACATGACATCTCAAAAGGACTGACCGAGGATCATCACATCACTAGCAATTAGGCAAAAGGATTGAATGGGTAATTAATGCTTTACTTTATAAATTTAGAACAAATTCTACCTCTAGATTGTCATTGAAAACTCTAACATAAACCGTTAACACATTGGGAAAGACGAGCCATCTATTCTGAGCAGATTTTGATTGGCATGTATTGAGCTATGTTATTATAGCATTGCATTTACTGCATGACAGATATACAACAGGTGGTGGTCACGAAACGAGCCCGGCTCTGACGTGCGCTCTATAAATTATTCTAATTCATCCCATTTAGAATAACTCAATATGAACATTTTTGTTTTAATCATTATTATTATATTCTAGTTATTTTGACTACACAATATATAATCTAACTACCATATATTTTGTAATATTTGTAAAGTTATGTTCTATAATGATGTTTGCAGTAGTATAAATGTTGTAGTTAATATATGCTAACGAGGAGTAAAAAGTATTAATTAGTCATTAAAAAAACCTATTTCTCTTGTACTGCAGTACATGTGTATATGTAAAATGTGTTCCTTAACTTTAGTTCTCAAATACCCCCAACAGCTACCATTTAAGGGTTTCCTACCCAGAGAACACCTGTGGCAGTTAGTGATGCATTGACCCCAATTAAATCAGCAATGCAATGTGACCTGATCGGGTCACTAGAATACTGGAGTTAAGTAACACCAATGCAAAGAATTTAACTGGGGTATGTGCCAATGTGCTTTAAAGCACTCTGTAAATGTATCCATTTCAACTCCTTTAGCCATCAGTCTTGTGAGTGAACATTGATCAGCGACATTGCCTAGTTAAGATTGTTTATATAATAAAAACGGACATTTTGATTACATGGCATATCTCGCTAACTTCTCAAATGTACATGTTATATACAGTACATTGAGTTAATGCAACAAGAATATCGTCATATGCTATGGAACAAAAACAAAAGTTGTACAGGTTGTTGGGCTTGTCAACTGGAAAGTTGAATCTTCCTTGAATCTGTCAGCAAAGGTTTACAGCCCAAACTATTCATATGTGCATGAAGCTGTTTCTAAGACAAATACACCAATACCTTTACATGGCCAGCCCGTTTCTCTGGGACTAAGAAATCAGCATTTGAGTTGATTAAATTTGTTTGCCCAAGGAGCACTAAATTTAATGATTATGGGCCTCATAATATATTTGGGCATCTTAAACCACAAAGCTTCTGTTTAAAAATGGTTTCTAAAATGTTAGTCATAGTCAATGTCCCACAGTTCATGCTCCTTTGGAAGCATCTTTCAACTTCTTCACAATATCAGATACATACTTTCTTCTAATGAGCAACTACAACTCTGCATACACCAGCTGGATCCACACAATGAGAACTAGTATTCAAGTTCAATATATCAAGTATCCAAGAATTGAATGCTTCCCTGTGTGGTGTTGGATGGAGATCCATATATAGTTGGCTGCCTTTACTTGTGCTTGAAAAATTATGAATCCTTAGAATTTTACGTATTTCTACATAAATTTGATCTGAATTGTATCAGATTTTCACAGAAGTCCTGAAAGTAGATAAAGAGAGCCAGTGGCGTAACTTGAAGCTCATAGGTCCCAATACAAAAGCTCCAGTGGGGCCACCATTTATTGCAAATCTTTATCAGCATTATTTTTTTCTGTTGGCCAAAACCACTTTTGGGGCCCCCCCTGCAATTGCAACCCTTGCACCTATTGTAGTTATGCTCCTGAAGAGAACCAAATCAAACAAATGGGTTAAGGCACCACTCCAGCTTTTTTTTTTTTATTTCACCACTGGAATAGTGATTTGAATCTAAGTCCTCTGCCCCTTGTCTTACACATACCTTCCAGCGGCTTCATATTTTTACACCATAACTCAATGTATCTCTTTGAGAGCCTTGTTCTTGCTTTATTTCGGCACTGCATTAGGTGAAAGAATCAGCCTTGGGATGTCAAGGAGTTTAGGGTTCCTCAGTATTCCCACACCATCTTTCTTGCCGCGTGGTCTTTAGCCTCTTGGTGGAGTGCAAGAACCAGGGACTGCTCTGGAGAGGTACCTGGTGCCTATCATCAGAAAAGTCCAACCTCACCATCACAGGCTGTGGTGAAGGCTGGTTAGGCACTTAGTTACACCCCTCAAGGGTAAGCCTCGTTCATGGTGCAGTGAGGCTACACTTTGTTAACAATGACACAGGGGGTTAGATTTAAATCACTACTTTAGTGCTGAAAAACAAAATTCTAGAGATGTGCTTTAAAGATATTAGATTTTCTCATTGAAATGAGGAAAATATTCCAACATCACAAGTCTTGGAGAGGCAAAAGTTTGCAAACTGTCTCTTCCAGTTTCTGGTGTGACCCCCTTGTGCAGCAAAAACTGCATGTAGATGTTTTCAGAATTGGTTGTTTGATTTGTTTATTTGACTACTTCATAATCAAGCTTACAATTTGTATCTTTCTTTGGTCCATTAAACACAAGCAAACAAAGCAATGTGGCCAAAGTGAAAAGAAAATGGAAGCAGTCCTCTATAAATCCAACTTGGGCCTGCAGAAGTTACTACAATCATTAGAGTACAATTAGAGTACAAGGGAATGCAGTGTCTTAGGCTGGCTTCACTCTAGTGTTCCCCTCCACAGCATCCTGCGCAGCCTGTGCGCATGCCAATCTGCACCCGAGCGCAGGCACCTGCGTCCCCATGTTAAACATAGGGACTTGTGGTGTGTGCTCAGCTTGCGGTTCCCCTCCGCAGGACACTGTGGAGGGGAACGCTAGTGTGAAGCCAGCCTAAGAACACTCAATAGTAGAGTTCTGTCTTGTTATATGTAATTGTAAGTTTAGCCCACTCCTCCCTACAAAACGGCTACACATCAGTTATGTTGTTGGGTATTCCTTCCATAAATTTCACACTTCGGGTCCTTCCACAACTTTTCTATAGGATTAGGATCATAAGTTTTACTTGGTCATTCCAAAACTTTATTCTTCTTTATACATTCTTATTCAGAACGGCTTGTGTGCTGTGAGTTGTCTTCCTGCACAACCCATGATCTCTTGAGATTCAGCTCATGGACAGATGTCCTGACATTTTTCCTTTAGAATATTTAGATAAAATTTAGAAATAATTGTTATATAAATTATGTTAAGATGGCCCAAGACCATACCATAATACTTCTACAAACAAGTTTCACAGATGTTATGAGATTTTTCTGCTGTAATGAAGTGTTTTTCTTTTTCCATAATGCTTGTCATTTAAATCAAAACCTCTAATATGATTTCAAGCATCCACACAATATGGTGTACAGTGGCGTAACTACCGCGGTCGCAGCGGGGGGGGGGCCCGAGCTCTCCGGGGAGACAGTGTCCGCCCCTTGATTCACTGCAAGCCGGCAGAGCAGGTACTGGCACTGGCCAGCACCGCTAGCACCCCCCTCCCCCGCTTCTCACCCGGCCAGCACCACTAGCACCCCCCTATCCCCGCTCCACACCCGACCAGCACCGCTAGCACAACCCCCCCCAACCGCTACTCACCAAAGGGACCCCAGAGTGCACCGGGGCCCGCGGCTCTGTAGTTACGCCACTGATGGTGTATATAACTTTCTAGCTTGGCAGGTGATTTTTAGCAAACTATAGACGATCAGCAATATTCTTTTTGAGAACAGTGCCTTTCTCCTTGCAGTCCTGCCATACACACCATTTTTGTTCTCATTCCTGGCATATTGGCTAATATTAGTGCTCATCTAAGAGAAGTTGCTTAGATGTTACCTTTGGTTCCTTTATCACCACGTGGACTATTAGACACCTCGTTATTTTTGGTCACACACTCCTGGGAAAGTTAATAATTAAAGATGAACACAATAAATGGAAAGAAATACTTCCAGTTTTTCCACATGAAGGATTTTTTTATTTTGAGTTTTTTAGTGCAAAACATAGATAAAGTGCATGATTCGCGTGACAACATGAACTGGAAGCATTTCTTTCCATTTCTTGAATTTCCTTGGGTCAAGGCAGTACCTGGTTCCGTGCTGCGTGGGGATTGTCAGGAGAAAGCTTTGGTGAGCTGGATTTTATGTGGTATGAATTTAATGTCTCATATTTTGCTTTTCGTATCTGTCTAGACCACAGAGCATGATAAAAACAGGATTTTAAAATGTTTAAAAAATCCTTATACTCACCTTATTGCTCACCTCTCCAGCCCCTCCGCTCCTCTTGGTCACTTGTCCTGTCCTCGCTTCATTTTATTATTATTGTTGCAAGCTCTGAAATCCTTGGGCCTCTTCATGTCAGGTCAAGACTTCCAGTTCTGATGAGGCCCAGAATGGTTTTGCACAAACATGTGAAGTGTCGGAATGTCATGATATGTGTCTTGACCATGCATTCCCAGGCCTGATCAGAGCTGTAAATCCCTGTGAGTCGGGCCGGCAGGGAAGGGGTTACTTGGATACGGTGGCTTCAGTGGGGATCACGGCTGGTCGGGCCCCGGTTCCGTGCCCTGGGCACTCAATGGCTGATGGTGATGATGATTGGGGATGATATGTGATGCCACCTGTGGTGTCTGGTAAGTGGTTACAAGTGCTGCAGCCAGGTGCTGAGGTGATGGTGTGGTGCAGCAGAGGTAGTATAGCTACCCACAGGAGGAGCTTTTGCTCAGCGCGGCGGGTGGATGAGGGGAGTTGTAGTTCAAGTCTCTGTGATGCTGCAGAGGCCTTTTGGGCGACGGATTAAATGAAGCCAGAGATCAAATCAGCTCAAACAGTTCTTTTACTGGTACCAGATGCATAAGGTACACATTACAGTCTGGCTCACCAGGGATTATAGCCACAGATTTTAGGATTCACCACAGAGTCCATCAGAGATGTCTCTCAATTATCTTTCTCGGTCTCTGTTCACAATGGCTCTCTGCCCTCCCAGAGGGGCGCCACACCTGCCTTGCATCAGAGGCCCGGGAATTTCAACATTTATGGTTTCGATTAGCAGTAGCCAGAGACTATGGAGGTAAGGTGAGTATAAGGGCTCTTTTTTACTTTTGATGGCCTTAATAGTTCGGAAAACTTGGCCTTCATCTTGCTTACACTGCACAGAAGTGAATTAGAGATAATTGGTCATTTGATGACTGTGATTTTTTGTAAAAGTAAAGTAAAATTTAATTCCACTCAAATATACGCACACATATCCAGTAATAATGGTCTTTAATGTACGGTACTTCATTTGTACTTAATCTGTCTGACCCTATGTTGGCGGACTTCAAACTATTTAGTAGATGGCTGGGTAGTCTTTTCCAACTCTTTTTCTGAGGTCCTAAAGGTTCACATACTTTTGCCTCTATCAATATGTGATATTGTATTGTTGTCCTCATTTAAAAATGGGAATCAATGCATTTTTGTTTCAATTATTTTATCTGGTTCATATTAATAATTGTAAGTATTTTGTGAAAATCTGATATACTTTTAGGTCAAATTTCTGCACAGAATTAGAAAATTGTGGAGGATTAATAAATAGAGATGAGCAAACCTGCAGATATCCATGTTCGGCGGATCTGGCCTGACTTTAAAAAAACTCAAACCCCATATAAGTCTATGGGGACAAGATCTTTAGTGCTATATTATGGGACAGTGAGGATAGGGGACTGTAAAAGAAAGCAAAGTCAGACTGCACCCCCACCATTTACACCAGTGTCTGTTTTTAGTTTCCATTGGCAATGAATCTGCCATCATATGTGTGTAAAATAAATAAAAAGCATGGTATCACCATATTTTGTATACTCAACAAGATAAAGCAGCCCGCAGCTGTCCACTTTATATTGGCTCAGTATCAAAATAAGGGCACAACACGCATTTTTTTAAATAAATAATTGAAAAAAAAATCACGTGGGTCCCCCCAGTTTGATACTCAGCCAAGATATAAAGCACACTGCTGGTTATTGATATACTCACCCTGGGAAGTCACATAGTTATTGGGATTTCTAAGATAAGAACAGCAGCCCGCAGCCACTCCAGAATTTGGCGCATCCAAGAAATTCACCAAATTCTGGCGCTTTTCACCAGCTCATCTCGATTGCCCTGGTGTGGTGTCAGTGGGGGTAGTAGAAGGGGTTAATGACAGCTGTCCACTTTATCTGTGCTGAAAATCAAAAATACTTTTCAATTACTTATTTAATTTTACACAGAAATGATGGCAATTTTGTAGCCAATGGCAACAAGAACAGACACAGTGGTCGGGGTCACACTCTGACTGCAACACTTAATCACAGAGATTGGCTGTGGAGATGAAGTGAATAAATATGAGACTTAATGAGTGGATCCGGAAGTGGTGTTACAAGCCGTGGTCCCTGATAAGTATAATGCTCTTGCTTTAATCGCCATTTTGCCTTTTTTTTGTAACACCCACAGCCGAACCGAGCAGTAACATGGACTTCTCAGGGAATTCCGTGCATGGGGTCCATGCACAGATACCAGATGTTTGGTACGGACCCCGAACTTTACAGTTCGGGTACGCGCATCACTTTTCATAAACATTCAAGCACTACTGTAAATTTTACTTTAAAGCAGTTTTTTAACTTTGTGTAGCATTTGGTTAGAAATCCCCTTAAGTAAGCACATGCCAGTTGTAACGTGGAGGTCATAGTATGTTATAAGTTCTAAAGCCAGGTGTTGCATTCTGTAACATTTTACGATTAGACGTAGCTCTCTAAGGTATTACAGAGGCTTTACCTTATAGAACAGTGTTCAATAATTCCAGTGGGATTTCTTTGTTTTGGCACATGGAATGAAGTAATTGTTTCTCGGAAATAAGGCTCAAGAAAACATGAAAAACCTAACACACAAGGTAGAGCATTACTGTCGTTAAATTTGGACGACATCACATTTTTTCTCCATAAACTGAATAGTGTTTCACATTTTTTAGTTTCTTTTAAAATATTGGAATCATTAGCTTTTTATTTACTACATTTATAGTTTAGTGTGCAGTTATGCACAATGTGCATGGTTGTATTATGCGCATTTATTACCCTTCCTATGTTAGAAAGCCCTTTTTTAGTCATTGATTCTTTCAAAGTAGGTTAGTCTTGCAAATGAAAAGTTAGATGTGACATTTGCTTCAACCGTAAATTAATCAACCATAATGAGACAACTAGAAAACGCTTATATGTTGTATATGGCCTTACACGTCAAGTTTTTCTTAAAATAAGCACTCGGATGATCATGCACTGATATAAAAAATGTATGTATACTTATTGACTGGTCATCATTCATTTTAATAAAATAACATCAATGGTTATTCCAAGAATAGGCCATAAATGCATAATTTTTGCATGCCAATTCCCAAAATTGTCTCTAATTAGCCAATTAAAGGCAAACTCTGGAGAAAAAGTTTTTTTTTGTTTGGTCCATGCATTCATAGACTATAATGCCAAGCTGCATGTTACTTTTGTATAATGTTTAGAAATAATTTAAATCAGTTATTCACTAACTACTCCTTATCAGTCACCACTCCCAGAGGGGTCAAAACATCACGGCTGATTGAGCAGCTCTCCCTCCTCCCTCCACAGTGAGCATCTGTGCTTCTGAGAACATACACTTCCTCCTTCAATCACATGGGCGTTATGTCACAGCAGGTCCTATCGATGGTCTTAAATCCTGCTCTATGTGCAGAAAGAGCTCTAAAGACTTCATCTTAGTATAGGTCCTTATGTGACATCACACCCATGTTATTAAAAGAGGAAGTGTTTGTTTTCTAATGCACAGTTGCTGACTGTAGAGGAAGGGTGGAGAGCTGCTCACTCAGGCATGACATATTGTACCCTATGGGAGTGGTGAATGGTAAGCAGCAATGAATAACTAATTTATATTAGTTCTAAACATTACACAAATGTAACAGGCAGCTTAGCATTATAGTCTATGAGTGCAGGGACTGTACAATTTGTTTTTATCTCCCGGAGTTCCACACTAAGATATAGTGCTATGCAGAGCCATATGGACTAGACTGGCATTGTGTGAAGTACTACATTGGAGTTCTAAGAATGGGGGCACAGGAGGGTGGTGTTAAAAAGTAAACTCATGTCATAGACATAACAGAAGAACCCTCATTTGTAACGATTGGACATTAAGCATGATTGATTGTGGACTGAGAATCAATGATCAGTTTGTTTAAAGTATCCCACAGTGAAATGTCATTAGGGTTATACACTGCAGTGGTGATCAATGATGGCTCAAAATAGAAAGGCAATGCAACGAATATATAAGTGATGACCTCGGTGACTGCTACGATTGTACATGTGCATTGGCGTCATATTGGCACATTTAGGCCAAATTACTGAATTAATATTGGGCAGTACTGTTAAGGAGGATATGTTAGATTTATAAAACGTGACAAAGGTTGAGAGCAGAGAATGGGATAACTAAAAATAATATTTGCATCAGTTTAATCCTCTACCATTCTAGGGCTACTGCCACATTCCACATTGATTTTTATTTCATTACTGCCATAATCACATACCGTGCATTATTAATGGGGTTGTCAACTACATAGATAACCTCTTCTCAATCTGAGTGTTTTCACCAGTTACCATAAAAAAAATAATCATATCCACTTTGGTGCTGGCACTGTTCCAGCGGTGTTGGCTACCGCTGGCTTCCCTGTTCTCGCCTTCTAGTGAATTCAATATCAAAAGGAAGTCAGAGAAGTCGGGAGAGTGAAGCTAGAGATGATTGGGCACAGGGCTCACTTGATGTGACAACGATGAGCCCAGGTAGAGCGAATGCCGACAACCCTGAAAGGTGGCAAACACTCAAGTTGAAAAGGGGCTGTTTGAGTGGTGGACAGCCCTTTTAATGTACCGTATATACTCGTGTATAAGCCGACCCGTGTATAAGCCGACCCCCCTACTTTTGCCCCCAAAACCTGGGAAAACCTATTGACTCGTGTATAAGCCGAGGGTGGACTCCAGCACAGGTATACAGCCCCCAGCAGTGTGGTATACAGGCCCCCCAATGGTAGTATACAGCAGCCTCCCCAGTCGTAGTATACAGCAGCAGCCCCAGTGGTATATACAGCAGCAGCTCCAGTAGTTAGTATACAGCAGCCCAGAGGTATATACAGCCCCAGTGGTAGTATACAGCATCCCCAGAGGTATATACAGCCCCGGTGGTAGTATACAGCATCCCCAGAGGTAGTATACAGCAGCCCCAGAGGTAGTATACAGCAGCCCCAAAGGTATATACAGCAGCCCCAGTGGTAGTATACAGCAGCCCCAGAGGTATATACAGCAGCCCCAGTGGTAGTATACAGCAGTCCCAGAGGTAGTATACAGCAGCCTCAGAGGTATATACAGCAGCCCCAGAGGTAGTATACAGCAGCCCAGAGGTAGTATACAGCAGCCCCAGAGGTATATACAGCAGCCCCAGAGGTAGTATACAGCAGCCCCAGAGGTAGTATACAGCAGCCCCAGAGGTAGTATACAGCAGCCCCAAAGGTATATACAGCAGCCCCAGTGGTAGTATACAGCAGCCCCAGAGGTAGTATACAGCAGCCTCAGAGGTATATACAGCCCCATTGGTAGTATACAGCAGCCCCAGAGGTATATACAGCCCCATTGGTAGCATCCAGCAGCCCCACAGGTATATACAGCCCCAGTGTAGTATCCAGCAGCCCCACAGGTATATACAGCCCCAGTGGTAGTATACAGCAGCCCCACAGGTATATACAGCCCCAGTGTAGTATACAGCAGCCCCACAGGTATATACAGCCCCAGTGGTAGTATACAGCAGCCCCAGAGGTATATACAGCCCCAGTGTAGTATCCAGCAGCCCCAGTGGTAGTATACAGCCCCAGTGTAGTATCCAGCAGCCCCAGTAGTAATAAACAGCCCCCCCTCCTTATCATGTCCCCCCCAGGCTGCGGCAGCTGTCAAAATAACAAACACTTTATACATCACCTTCCGGCGCAGCTCCTCCGGTCCTCCGCTCCTCCGCTCGCCGGCTTCTTCTTCCTTGATGTGCCGGCTTCTGTGACCGCGCGCAGGAAATGACGTCATCTCCTGCGCCCGGTCACATGACACCGGCACAACAAGGAAGAAGAAGCCGGCGAGCGGAGGAGCGGAGGAGCTGCGCCGGAAGGTGATGTATAAAGTGTTTGTTATTTTGACAGCTGCCGCAGCCTGGGGGGGACATGATAAGGAGGGGGGGCTGTTTATTACTGCTGGGGGACCCATATTAAGGAGGGGGGCTGTGTAGTGCAATATGCACGGCATCCCCCCACCGCTGATGGACGGGGGGATGCCGTGCATATTCATTGCACTAATGAGGCGGCCCCACATGACCGCCTGCGGTCACCGCGGCCCCCTCCTGCCTCCTCCAGCCCCCGGTCACAGCTTCCCCCCCCACAGTATACTGTATGACCCGTGTATAAGCCGAGGGGGGAACTTTTCAGCCCAATTTTTGGGCTGAAAAACTCGGCTTATACACGAGTATATACGGTAGTCAATCACTGGCATTATCAGTGGTTCCATCATGTATGACCTGATACTACGGTTAGTGATTGGCTGCAGCAATCTTCTTAATGATATGCGTGAGTGCTCAGTGCAGGAAGAAAGCAGAGTCTGGCAGGAACTGAGGATTAAAGTGGTGATTGGAAGGATTTTTTTCCCTTCCACCCTTTGGCTGTTTTTGCCCATTTTTCATAAATCCTAGAAAAATATCTTTTATTAGGTTTTTATGATAAATGCATGTTTAAAACATTTTTAGTAATTTTTTTCATGTTACATTTGGTATGGAAAAAAAAAATCTTGCAATTTTCACATTGGCCACTGTGTCTCATACTTCCAATTTTTTCAGGAAATGCTCATGTATTTACATTAGCTGCAATAATATAATAATAATATAATATTTATTCATTTATATAGCGCTATTAATTCCATAGCACTTTACATACATCAGTAATGCTGTCTCTCTTGGAGCTCACAATATAAACATCCTATCAGTATGTCTTTACAATGTGGGAGGAAACCGGAGTGCCCGGAGGAAACCCACGCAAACACGGGGAGAACATACAAACTCCTTGCAGATGTTGTCCTTAGTGTCCTTTGATTCACAGCTTATCTTTTGTAATGAAGCATCTAATCAGTTTGTTGTGAAGGGATGGGGTGCTGTGATATCATCTATTGTGAGTGATAGATCATGTGTTATCAACTGTGTATAGAAATGTTACCTGTCATTGTCATCCCGCCTGTGATGATTATGAGACTGGTGAAAAAAGCTACTGTAAAAACAAACAAATAAGAAATATGATTATAGGTATTGAATAGTCCCAGTTAGAGATTGAAGTTCGGGTTTGGTTTCGGGC
This sequence comes from Allobates femoralis, assembly GCA_033576535.1. Classification (NCBI taxonomy): domain Eukaryota; kingdom Metazoa; phylum Chordata; class Amphibia; order Anura; family Aromobatidae; genus Allobates; species Allobates femoralis. The sequence goes on from JARQOC010000004.1 coordinate 260,599,837, forward strand.
GTTGCAACCAAACTTTTTTGAACACTGCTCTTGACCCCAAACTTGACCCGAACCTCAATGGAAGTCATTAATTGATTGTTCAGCTCTCCGCCCACATACAGCCAGCTGTAAGTAAAACATTTCCGGGGGTGGGAAGTTTATTTTTTTTTTTTTTATAATTAATTTTGGACACAGACTGCACCCAAAAACTGTGCTAATAAGCCTAGTGCGACCCAATCAGTGGAGCTCACACTGGGCTAGGCACTAACTGTACCCAAGCACAGCCGTGATCACTCCAGTGCTTTACAAAGCACCTGAACTCCAAACCTGAACACATTTGCTTAACATCCGCACCTTGAAAGGTTTGCTCATCTCTAGTCCCAGTACCTGGAGTGAAAGATTTTACTTTTTTTCTCTAACTTGTGATATGAAAAACAAAGTAATTACCGAAATGAAAAAATACAGTTAATACAAAGACTTAATTCAAAGAATTGCTCACTTTTTTGATGAAAAATCCCTGTAATTCAAGTAAAATAGCTCAAGGAGTGTTGTAAAATACTTGAATAAAGCATTAGTTACATTACGTATAACGTTTGGTCATGGCCACTTCTCGGGATCACTTGCTTCTCCATGGCTGTTCCACATTAAGTCTGCATACAGCAGCCTGTGTCCAGCTGTAATCTCTGGTTACTCAATGATTTCTCTGTCTTCAGGATGCTGAGGTCACATGTTCGCATGTCTATGCAGAGCACAAGACCTGGTCACGTGGTTTTTTTTTTTTTATGTATCCCGGTCACATGCATTTTGTTAAATAATGAGCCTCACTCTCCATACATGACATATAGGAAACTTGTAACAGACCAGCATTCAGCCAGCTGCTATGGAAACACGTCTTCTATTTAATGTTAGTTGTTTCGGTAATCAAAAAAAAAATTGAATAAAAAATTCCCATTGTTTGGGGCATTGAATTACCTTTTCTTGTTGTTTTATTGTAAACCACAAATCAAGGTTTAGTTCTTCCTATTGACTCGGGCAATGTAATATTCTTATTTAATGTGTCATTTTATATTCAATAAGATTACTGTAATTTCTCCATGTTCAGGAATATTCGCAGAGGTTATTGCATTGAAAAGTGGAGAATAACAATCGGAACGATGCTGTGGACAGAATTTTTCAATATTATAATGTTACTATATTTTTCCTTTTCTAATGGTTAAATTTGCCTCCTTTTCACTTGCAGTTTATCGGGAGTCACCTAGTGCTACATGCAGAATATTATCTGCTTGAATTGCCTTCACTTTAGCCAGAATATAAGCTTTGTTGTTTAAGGTGCGATTGGAGTGAATTTTCCATGCCCCATTTGTACATTGTTTTCTCGCTAGTCATGCAAGTATTATCTATAATTACATTTTCAAGCCAGTACAAATAGTAGGCTTTGTGGAAAAAAAACATACATAATGGAATGCAATTGCTCGAATTATACAATATTTATGTGTTCATGTCCCAAATCCTCATCAAAATGCCTTCCGTTAGGTTCCAGCGGCCATGTGTTTAGAATGCATAGAATATTGCAATAATGATCCCTCTGTGTCATCGGTCATGGGCTGGTAGTATGTACAGATGACGGAGATCAGACATTATCTGTTTAGTTGGACTATTGATTTAGAGAGAGTACCAACTTTTATTTTTTATATTTTTATTTATTATTTTTGAATAAGTCTGTTTAAAGGGATCCTGTCACCTCCAAAACGCCTCCTAAGCTAGCAAAACATGTCCCTGCAGCATCCTATCACTAATCTCACACTCCTTTTGTCTCCTAAAAGCATCGAGTGAAAGTGCATAAAAACGTTTTAATACTTACTCATTAGTGATTATAATTAGTAGGGGCTATATTCTTTAGTCACCAGGGTATGTTGTTTTGCAGCCTCGAGGATCCACCCTCTCTTTGTCTGTGCTGCTGTGATGTGGAGCTGAAGGCAGGACTAATGATTTGCATTCTGTGAGTGATAGAGAGGGGGGAGGGTAAAGCCTGCACAAGCAAAGCACACAGACAGAGAGAGGGTGGATCCTGGAGCCTGCAAAACAGCCCACCCTTGTGACTAAAGATTATAGCCCCTGCTAATTATAATCACTAATGAGTAATAAAACGTTTTTATGCACTTTCACAGGATGCTTTTAGGAGACAAAAGGAGTGTGAGATTAGTGATGGGATGGTGCAGGGACATGTTTTGCTAGCTTAAGAGGCATTTTGGAGGTGACAGGATCCCTTTAAGAAGTCACAGTTGATATTTTCTATTTTTTATGACCTTCAATTAGAGCATTTTAATTGACGAGTGACATTGCTTTGATAATATTATAAATGTAATTTCCTAACAAGTTCAGAATCACTTAGCTATGACAATATGAAAGCCCCCGTTGCGACACTACAAGACTCCAGTATTATAAATTGTACATGGCAAGTGTGGGATTTTGTTAGAAATTTCCTTTCAGAGCTTTAAAATGAATTTGTCAGCAGGTTTTTGCTATCTAAACTAAGAACAGCTTGAGGTAGGGGCAGAGAGCCTGATTCTAGCAATGTTTCACTTAATGGGCAGTGTTTTGCTGTTTGAATAGTGTTTTATCAGGAGGAGATTGTCATTACAGGACAATCTGCCCTCTTGCCTCCTAGTACAACCTGGACTCAATAAACAGGGTACACAGAAAGCTGCTTTTCTGTGGTCTCAACAACACAAGCTCTGCCAGTTTCTCTGTAGAGAAAACTATGTTTTTAGAAGCATGACTGGTTATTACAGATACTACAGTAGCTCTGTCTTTGCAGTCCATTTTAAGTGGTGCCTACAGGTGAAATGTAGCATGATTGGTGATAATACATATAGCATAGGACTAGTGATGAGCGAATATTACATTATTCGGGTTCGGGTATTCATATTGAATACCATGAACTATTCCAGTAAGTGTCACGAATGGAACTCAATGGGGAACTCTATCATTTTTGTGGGAAATCTTCCAGAAAATGCTCAAGTTCCCCATTGACTTAGGTTTGATATTTGAGACGAATACTGGAATAGTTGATGGTATTCAGTATGAATAATCCTAAACTGAATATTTTACTATTCGCTCATTACTATGTATAACATATGGGCCCAAATGGACAGGCTGGGACAATAACTTTAAATGACGTCTCTTTATAACGGGTGGATAATACGGTAATTATCCTGGTTCAGAACTGTGCTTCTGAATAATCCTTAATATGCCTTCTTTAAAATCTAGAGATTTTGATTTAAGCATTGAATGCAAAGAAGTGAATATCCTCATTGCTTTAAATGTATTCAAAGTGGAACTGTCATCAGTCTCATACATACATTATTACGCTGAGCTCTTATACTCAATGACGCTGGTGTACTAACTCTAAAAATCCATATCTTAATGGCTGTATATTCCTCCAGTGAAAACAAGCACTATACCCAAGCCATTTTAATTCTAGACAATATAAGATTCAAATAGGATTATGCATCCATATTATTATCTATTTTTGTATTGTATGGGCAAGTCATCAAGTCTGCAAGATTTATATAATAATGCGGGCAATCTGCTTTAAATATTTCCTGCAAATATAGTCATGGCAGAAAGTGTTGGGACCCTTGAAATTGCCGTTGGGAGAAGGCATGCTTCAAATATAAGAGGCCTGAAGAAAGAAGAAGAATGGTCCAAAAATCCAGTAGAGAGATGTAAGAAGCTTGTTGGTGGTTGTAGGAAGTGGTTGATTGCAGTTATTTATTCCAAAGGGTGTGCAACCAAATATTAAAGAGGACCTGTCACCAAACCAGGCATGGTAATCTAATTACAGCACTGGATGCAGCATGTCTGTTGCATCCAGGCAAGGGGTCCCCCAGCCCTTGAGCCCCCCTGTACCCCGAGTAAATACACTTAGAAAACTTACATCCTGCAGCCAGAAAGGAGGTGGCTAGAGGCTGGAGCCGAAGGGCAGATTCACACCCCCTGCATGTTTAATCTGCCCACCGCTGCCAATCATTGACTCCCTTGTCTGCAGCATAACACAGAATTTACTTTAGAAATGGACGCTTAGCCCCACCCCCTGCGGCGACGTCACCGCTTATACATAGACATAGAGCAGGGCGGGTATAAGCGGTGATGTCACTGCAGGAGGCGGGGCTAAGCGGCCATTTCTAAAATAAACTCTGTGTTATACTGCAGACGAGGGAGACAATGATTGGCAGCGGTGGGCAGATTAAACATGCAGGGGGTGTGAATCTGCCCTTCGGCTGCAGCCTCTAGCCACCTCCTTTCTGGCTGCAGGATGTAAGTTTTCTAAGTGTATTTACTCGGGGTATAGGGGGGCTCAAGTGCTGGGGGACCCCTTGCCTGGATGCAGCAGACATGCTGCATCCAGTGTTGTAATTAGATCACCATGCCTGGTTTGGTGACAGGTTCTCTTTAAGTTGAGGGTGCCAACAATTTTTTTCACCCTAAATTATGTCCATTTTTATTTTTTTTGTGTTGTTCTAATACACACAAAGGAGATAAAAGGTGTATAACAAAACATATGTAAATTCAATAATTTTCTGGGAGAAATACTTCATTTTCCGGAACAATTTCAAAGGTGCCAACACTTTCGGCCATGGCAATACTGTATAATGTAATGCTGAACAATGTCCTTGAATCTTGAGGTTTTCCTTTAAATATTCTGATTTATTTTACTGAAATACAGTGTTATCTGTTATATGCTGGTTAATGGTAACATTCAGAGTGTAGTATTCGATGTATGTGTGGTACCTAACACAATCCTAAAAAAAAGTATTCTATTAATACTAAATAATAATGTCTGCATAAAACTATATTTTATGAACTTATGTGGAGTATTCAGATGTCAAAGAACACAAATTGTATGCATTTGATCTCTTGGGGCTGTTTACTGCTTAATGACCTGTATATGCTTATGCATACATTGTCCAATAATCATCCAGCTAATCTAGCATGTGTCCGATAACCACCTTATAATTTATGTACCAAGTGTGTGACCTAATTACAGAAAGTGCCAAGATGTTTTTCGATAAACCTTAAGGATTCAATGATAGAGTGGGTATCTATATCAAAGCAAGTTAGCAAGCAAGATTGGACAAGCAACACCTACTTTACAAGCTAGGTAGATTTCCTCCTCCAAGTATTAATTAGGAATGTTTGAGCGAAGCACCATCCACAAGGCTGATAATAAACCTCGGGGGCTAATACAATTCACTGACGCTTGCCACTAGGCACCATCAGAATACTGGGCCAGTTTATTGCAGCCTGTTTTCTGTGAAGGGATATTGTAATAGTATGAATAGTGGTGTCGTTCTAGCAGTCACAAATTGGATTAAATTAAAATATCAATTTTAATTAAATAACAAGTTAAAAAAAATAAAACCATGATGGATAGAAAAAGAGAAAATGGTAGAGTCACTGGGTCTATGTGTTTCGAGTGGGCATCTCTTGATCCGTCAGTATCTCTCTCTTTTTTTCTCTTTTTCTATCAAGGTTTTATTCTTACCTTTTTTAATGTTGCAATTCAATGTGATGTTTTTAATTTAACACAATTTGTGTCTGCTGAAACCACACCATTATCCGTTCTTATTATCCTAGAACTGGACTTGAGACTCCTTTCACTGCACCCAATATGGCATATTTTCTATACCAGTTGATGTTCATGCTGTGTTTTTAGTTGTTCATTGAAATTGTATATTGACTGAAATGGGAACCCTGTAGCTCTTAATAGTTCCTGCAGGAAAAGGAACCCAATTTTACTTTATGAGAATGATACAAATCCTCACTACTGTCTGCTTATTCATATGTAAGACTCTACACTAAAGATTTCTACCCATTTACTGGTGAAGACAGAATTATGATAGGTTTTCCATAGATGCGATGCTCTGTCTATTACCCCCTTCGCATCAAATTAGCATTTGGAGAGATAGGGACCCATAGCAATTTTGTGCGGGGACCAGTGCATTTTCTGTATTGTCCACTGGTGATACCAGGGGTGCGGAGTCGGTAAGCCAAACATCCGACTCCCACTCTGACTCCTTGATTTCCCTAAATCCGGCTCTAACTCTGACTCCAACTCAACCAAAATGGACACCAACTCTGACTCCATATCCATGGCTGTGAAGTCAGTAACACAGCTGATGGGGGTGGGGAATAGGAAGCTGTTCACCTCCACACTCGTCGGACTCCCAGGCACCTGGAACAGTGGCTGGCTCCACCAATCAGTTCAGAAGAAAGAAGGTATTTTCCAGGGCCACTGGACCATATTTACAGCAGCTTTATTTGAACATCTTTAAAAACATCGGCGGGATGCAATTGTGAAGTCAGTAAGCCAAATATCCGACTCCTCAATTTACCTGAATCTGACTCCAACCAAAATGAACTCCAACTCCACGACTCTGACTCCACAGCCCTGGGTATACAATATGTATAAAATATGGTATATAATGATATTTAAAGAGAACCTTTCACTTGACAATAGTATGTGTTTGTTTTTTTATTTGGTGTAAATGCCATTGTTCTTCTGGATTCAAGAGTTTTTATTTGTTTCTGTTACCAACCATTTTTGAGATTTGACCCCATCTACCTTGTATGTGAATTTAGCTCTATTAAACAAGGTGGCATGGTCGGCATCTATTCTGTGGGAGCCTTTATGCCTAATTAACTAATAAAACTAGATTTACATACAGGGCAGTGTATGACATATTGCTAGTATAGACAGATGCAGAAGAAAAGAAAAATGCAGATTTAATAGAACACTAGTAAAAATTACACATTTATGGCAAGTGACAGGTCCACTTCAAGTACTTTGCTTATTTCTCATACTTTTTTGGTACCGTGTTTCCCCGAAAATAAGACCCTGTCTTATATTTTTTGGGGGGCCAAAAGTGGCCCCCTGTTTTATTTTTGGGGGGGGGGTCTTATATTGGAAACCCCAGCCTACTCACATACACACATACACACACATACACACACATACACATACATACACATACATACACACACATACACACAACATACACACACACATACACATCGCTTCTTACCTTGTCCGGTGCTGTCATGCCCCGCTCCTCCGGCCGTCCGGTGGTGTCCCCGCTCCTTTCCTGGGCTGCGGTGCGGTGTCCGGTCCAGTTTCATGCTGATCGGTGCTGTGCCCGGCCGACTTCCTGGTTCCTCCGTCAATCCCCGCCCAGGTTAGGCCCTGCGCCAATGAGAGCGCAGGACCTGGGACGTCAATCACCGGCCAGATGCAGCCAGATGACGTTGGGGCCTCTGATTGTGGAGCACCTTCCCCCCCCCGGTCTTATTTTCGGGGGGGGGGACTTATATTAGCAGGCCCTCCTTCCCCCCCCCCCGGTCTTATTATCGGGGGGGGCTTATTTTCGGGGAAACACGGTAGGTCTTGTTTCTAACACATATAGTATTTCAGAAAATCTATTTCATGTAGAGTTAAATTGAAAAATATAAGGTCTTGTCTCCTGTACTTTTCCCAGAACTGGCTAGTTTTGATTAGGAAGCAGACATGCTGTGGGCTGTCATCTCACTACTACAATTGCAGGCATAATTGTGATAAGTTATAGCTGCATTACTCTAGGAAGAGGTAGAATTGAGTAGTGCTCTCATAAATAAAAACATAAACTTAAACTACACTGCTTTATTTTTGTAATGTATGAGGATATCCACTTTGTATTTTTCACTGGCAGTAACTTGGTGCCGTGACGGCCCTAGAAACTTTAAATGAATTCTTTATGTTTGCACTTAACTGGTTCTTCTGCAGTTCAGCCACGAACATGTGTGTCTCAATAGACCATGTAATAGGCAGCCAAATCCAACTGTAGCACTTCCCTTTTCTAAATGCTTCTGTTAGGAGCAGAGAAATGCAGTCTAAACATATTGATAACAAGGCTTCCTGGACTCAGTCTGTCTTGGGAAAACTGGGCAATGTTCTACAGTTGTGCATCAAAGTGTAGACAGACAGCCAACACCAATAACTCAAAGCGATGCTACATAGTTGCACTAATCTTGTAATGTATTTGGCTTGTCGATGGGAAAAGTCTTACTTGGACACATATCAATCATATAAAGGTATTCAACAAACACAAAACCAGCATTGTTAACAGCTAGTAATTATTTCATTGACTTGTACACATTAATCCGTACTAAGCATTCTCAAAGTATGTCATGTAGCATGTACCAGCATTGACTTCAATACTTAGAAATCAAAGGTGCTTGGCCGAGAGACATTTGCCCTCTGTTTGACACAGGACCTGCTTTTATGTCACTCGGAACTATATTATGCTTTCATAGCCTGGCACATTATTGTTGCCAGTAGACAGGAAAATCATGTAGGACCAGGAAAGACGTATGCCAGGACTGCCATCAAGTTGACGAATAAGCAGTTGTCAGCCAAGTAACCTTCTAAGTGCACAAAAATCTTCAGACTGGTGTCACCCACAGACAATGACAAGATCCTCCTGAAAGTCATGCTATGACATAAATGAATGGGAAATCTTAAGCTTCTCTGGTGTCAGCTTAACTATTTATGGCACTTTCATAGAGATCTAGTCCTTTGTTGGCATAATCTAGTTATTTTATTGGCTTTCTCATATTCTGTACACTTTTAGGGTGCATACTCACAATCAGGAGTTGCTGCATTTTGATGCACGTATGCACTGCTCCAACGCTGCATTGAACAGTAACAGCATAGTGGATGGGATTTCAAGAAATCCCATGCTCACTATGTTTCTCCCGACCGCAGTTGTGGTGTAGGTTGCTGGACATCTGCATCGGAGACAGAAAAGATAACCATGGATAAATGCAGGGAGAAGCAGTCCTGCGCGGAACGCAGATCATGAGTACAGGGCGGTGGCTGTCTCGCTTCATTCACCCGTGGCTTCCCTTGGGTCTGGAGGCACTGCGTCCAAGATACAGTGCCTCCAGATGGTGTGCACACAGCTTTAAATCTGTCTCTTTCCAAGACTGAAAGTAAAATCCCAGTTGTAGCCTACCATTGATCCCTAAATGTAAAACTGCATCATATAAAAATATCTCTTATATCCTGATTATTCTTATATCATCTGTCTTACCCCTAGCAAAACCTATTGGGAGTATGACTGTGTACATCTGCCTGATGATACTTCTTTGGGGCACATTGACAGCAAAATTGGCAGAATGTAGCATAGAGTTGCCATTGTTGACTTCCTTGAAAATACTTGCGGAACAATGTGTGAACATAGCCTTATAACAGGTAGTTAAAGACAATTTATCAACAGATATTTGCAATACCATCTTATAGCAGCATGATATGGAGGCAGAGACCCGGATTTAAGCAATGTGGCATTTACTGGTCTCCATTCCATGGCTCTGTTTTATCTGCTTCAGATCTACCAGTCCTTTGAGTGTTAAAGAGGACCTGTCACTCCCCGTGCTTGGCAAACTAAATGCAGCACTGAATGTAGCATGTCTGCTGCATTCAGGGAAGGGGTCCCCCATGCTCCAGACCCCCTGTAAGCTTTAAAAAAATACTTTAGAAACCTTACAGTTAAGAAGTCGCCTGGGTGGGATCTTATTAAGAGGTCCTGGTTGCTGGCACAACCTCCCTGCCTCCTCCTTGTGTGTTCCACCCCTTCTATGTGTTTGCCGCATCATCTTCTGCTGGGTCTACCCTCCTCTTCTGCTCCTGATGTCACACAGAGCAGGAGCAGAAGAGGAGGGCAGACCCGGCGGCGGTAGACACATAGAAGGGGCAGAATACAAAGGAGGAGGCAGGGAGGATCGTGCCAGCAGCCAGGACCTCTTATCCTGATCCAACCCAGGCGACCTCTTAACTGTAAGGTTTCTAAAATCTTTTTTAAAGCTTACAGGGGGGCTAGACACATGGGGGGACTCCTTCCCTGAATGCAGCAGACACCCAAGGGGGTGACAGATCCTCTATAAACACTGCATAAAACACCCACCCCAATGATTGATGGCTTTCTTTGTATACTAAAATTTAGGAATTAAGCTGGTGTGATGCAGTAAAACGGAGCTCATATGGAGTACTACATAGCAACAAAATTTATTAGTCCCCTAGTAATAATCTCCTGCTGATAAAACACTGATTTCATCAAAACTACAGCACTAAGTACAATAAGTGGAGATATCACTGGAATTAGAGTCTCTGTCTCTACAATATGCTGCTCTCAAATTAGCCATATATATCTTCTCTAGTTGTTATTGATTTACCAGTACTTATGAAAGATATTATGCACTTATAGTTAATGGTAAATCTATAATATCTTGGTCCAGACATTAACTGTTAAACAGTACTTGTTAGAGTCAGTGGACCTTGGTATTTTTCCTATATCAAGTTCCTGTGTTTTTTATGTGCTAGTGTGTTCAGCAATATGTCTTCATCTTGATTTTAGAAAGATCAGTATTATTCACATAGCTTGATGCAATTAACAATGAATTACTGTAGGGAAGTTCATGTTTGAAATGAATGCCATTAAATCTGTGCACAGACCATTGCAAGTCAACAGTTTACAGACTGGTCATGACCGCTATCTTTTCCAAATGCATTAATGAGCTGTTTAATTAAGGGATAAGGAATTTTACAGCCAGTGATCACCACTTTTGTTGTTTTAATAATGGCTAAATTTGAGATCTTTTATTTAAGCATCTTCATTAAAGATATGGCTTCACATAGTAATAGTATACACTGTTTTTTCAATTCGTCCTAAATAATTGCATTACAGTCATAAACATATATTATAGAGTTTTTTTATGCCATTTACATTACTTTTGGATTTTCTCATTAAATTTTATCAAATTTGTCTAAGATAAGGGTGAAAAAGTCTTCCATGGCCGAATTGTGGTGGTAGAAGTTTGGATAATTACTAGTCCCATACTAAAACCACACCTTCTTATAATGAGAGCACTGAAGGGAAATATATGGTTTGTTTAATTGGGAGCAGAGGTGGTGATCATTAATTTGAGTAAATATAATGTATAATTTAGAGTCCTAAATCAAAAATGGGCTTACTCAAGTTTTCTTTTTGCCCGGGAACTTTTGATTATAAGAAAAATAAAAAAAATTTCCGTTGATCTGATTTTCTTATAGTCTCATTTAATTATTAAAGAGCCCATTCATTGTATTATTATCAATTATTATTTATTATTAAATGTCATACTTGATCTCTATGACTAGTATCCAATAATCCATACATTACAATGCAACTGTTTAAATACTACACAAAAGAGATTTTTTTTTTATGGGGTTGATACTTACGTTGATTAGTGTTTGCGTTATGACCCACTTAGGGCTCATTCAGACATTCGTGGAAATCTGTCCATACATGAATTGCAATGCGTGGACTGGCCACAGGTCTCCTGTCCCAAACTCAGCAGCCTCCGTATTCCTCTAAAAATGGTACATTCGGGTTAAGCAACCCACTTCCAGTTAGTGCACTCTGGTCCGCGTTTGGAAGCAATTTTTACAGACGTCTAAATGACCCTTTCACTAGTTGATTTTGGACAGTTATCGAGCTTTAGTCTAAAACATACAGGTCATTCAGTGTTCATTTACTGGTCAGTTTACACTGGCTGACAAAAACTGAATTGGAAAAACTATAATTCTTTTCCCATATAGCAGTTGCATAACCTTTTTTGGTTGGAGGTCCACATCCTTATATTAATCCAATTCAAGATTAAGTCGTATAATGATCTGGACATTTATAATATACTAGCTGGGTGCCGATGCACATGCATCGGATTCTAGAAGAGCGAGTCTCTGACTCGCAATGGCCGCTTCGCGGCCAATGCTTCGCGCTGCTAAGGCGACTCGCCATGCCGCTGCGCGGCATAGCGAGTCGCCTTAGAACTGCTCGCAATGGCCGCTGCGCGCAATGCTTCGGCGTGTCCACATGACCACGCCGACTCGCATTGCGAGTGGACTCAGAAGGGCAAAAAACCCATTCGCAATTATAATTGACTAGCTGGTGCCCGATGCAGATGCATCGGATTCTAGAAGAGCGAGTCTCTGAATATAATAGATTGTAATTAAATGCATATATATGCAAGTTTCACATCTATCATGTCAATAAGTAGTCATCTTTTTGCCTGTTTGCATTCTAGAAAGGAAGAGACAATACATGAGGATCTGTCACTAGATCAAAACTGGCCAGATTGTGCTCATATATTGCTGCTCCTTGCCAGAGTATTGTTTTTTTTCTGTATTTTAAAATTTGCCATAACGTTCCAGAGATTTGGGATTTTTTATTTACTGCTACTTTTTATGATCTTTACAAAGGATTTCCTTGGGGTAAGTCTTCTGCATTATTACCCTGTAAGTTCTGCCCTCTTGCAAAGAACTTAAAAATTGCACTCATTATCTCTAAAACCATGTCGAGGATTTAAACAAAAAAAATGAATACTCGGGAACAGCGGGAATAACATATGAGCAACACCTGGCCACTATGGTTTTGTGACAGGTTCTCTTTAATGCAAATTGATAAATTGTGTTTCACTACTTCCATAAAACCACATTGAAGAGAGCTATGTATGGCCTCTTCTTCACATCATCTCCTCCTTTCGAGAAGTGCTGCATAAAAGTCTACTAATATTTTAGTGTTCCATAGAGGGGCATGTAGTGAAGTATAGGCACATATTTATTTTTGCTCTGCACTACAACACATCTCTTTGCTATGGCAAGGAGTATTCATGACAGAAGCCAACAGTCACAGACAAGCATGTCTATGACCAGATTATTAGGAGCCATACTGAATAGCATTGTGGGCCACATTTGGCCGCTGGACTTCAGGTTTGGCCCCCTTGCCATACAGCATCATGTTATCATCATATTCCCTGTTTACGTGGGGTTGTGCTTCTGACAACATTATTATTGCTAGCATAAAAAACAATCAGATCAGTTGAAGAATGAGTGTTTTGCTCATTTTCCATCGGATTGGTGACATATTTACATGCCACAATAGTTCAGAAGGAGCTTTTTAATGAAATCATACAGGCATGGCTTCTGGTTGACAGAGGTTCAGCCACATGGCCATAACCATTTCTTTTGTTTTGGACGAAATGTGAACACTCCAGCTAACTCACTTGATGCCCTTGCTCAATGTTGATGGCAGAGTATGGAGGAGTGGTGCTGGTCTGACAGGTATCTTTTCTTTTTATATTTTCACCACACTGGATGCTTAAATATGGGATGTCCAGTAATGGATAAATCTCTTTCAAATTAAATAAAGAATTCTACATTTATATGAAATAAGGGGTAAGAATATTATAGTTGAGAAATAGAGTAGATATGCTGCCATAGTTTTTATTTCTTAATTTTAATAATGCAACAATTGTCTCATGTTTTTCTAGTGCTGGATAAGGATGCGACACAGTATTTAACACTATTGAGCAGACATGAAATATTTCAACACATGCCCTGTAGGACACCCAATAACATTACATAGTAGTCAACTATAAATTGATCTAGCAGAACAATAGATTTAATCACAGTTTTACCTCTGCATTAAACTAAACGTGAATATTTACCTTTATGCTTATGTTATCATTACGGTAATCATACACCAGTCCAAATTAGAAATGTCCTTGACCAAGTTAAGTAGGTCTTTTTTAAGCTGAGGGTAAATATTGTATGCCATATTCATTGCAACTTTATACATAAGAACAAATTTCCCCCTTGTACTTTTGACTGTTTATTTTACTTTGCTGTACCATCACGAGAGGCAACAATTCCCTTGAATGCCTTTTAACCTTTCACAATGAGAAAAGTCAAACAATGATTTTAAAAAGCTTTCTTTGAACAAGGACAAAATTCAAACAAGTTCAGGTAGAGCGTTGTGCTTGGTAAATAGCTAGTAGGCCAAAAAGAGCATCCGATTATAGATATCCAATGAGAGAAGCAAACAGACACTGAAACACTATATACACGAGTGTTCAAAAGTTTGGGGTCTCCCAGACAATTTTGTGTTTTCCATGAAATCCCATATTTTTATTTATGAAATGAGTTGCAAAATGAATTGAAAATAATAGCCCAGACATTGACAAGGTTAGAAATAATGATTTTTATTTGAAATAATAATTTTCTCCTTCAAACTTTGCTTTCGTAAAAGAATGCTCCCTTTGCAGCAATTCCAGCATTGCAGACCTTTGACATTCTAGCTATTAATTTGCTGAGGTAATCTTGAGAAATTTCACCCCATGTTTCCTGAAGCCCCTCCCACAAGTTGGATTGGCTTGATGGGCACTTTTTACTTACCATACATTCAAGCTGCTCCCACAAGAACTCAATGGGGTTGAGATCTGTTGACTGCGCTGACCACTCCATTACAGACAGAATACCAGCTGCCTGCCTCTTCCCTAAATAGTTCATGCATAATTTGGAAAGGTGGTTTAGGTCATTGTCGTGTTGTAGGATGAAATTAGTTCCAATCAAGCAATGTCCACAGGGTATTGCATGGCTTTGCAAAATGGAGTGATAGCCTTCCTTATTCAAAATCCCTTTTAACTTGTACAAATCTCCCACTTTACCAGCACCAAAGCAACCCCAGACCACCACATTACCTCCACCATGCTTGACAGATGGCATCATGCACTCTTCCAGCATCTTTTCAGTTGTTCTGCATCTCACAAATGTTCTGTGTGATCCAAACACTTCATACTTTGATTCATCTGTCCATAAAACTTTTTTCCAATCTTCCTCTATCCAATGTCTGTGTTCTTTTGCCCATATTCATCTTTTCCTTTTATTAGCCAGTCTCAGATATGTATTTTTCTTTGCCACTCTACCCTGAAGGCCAGCAACCTGGAGTCGCCTCTTCACTGTAGACATTGACACTGACGTTTCGCAGGTACTATTTAATGAAGCTGCCAGTTGAGCTGTGAGGTGTCGATTTCTCATACTAGAGACTCTAATGTACTTGTCTTGTTGCTCAGTTGTGCAGTGGGGCCTCCCACTTCTCCTTCTACTCTGGTTAGAGCCTATTTGTGCTCTTCTCTGAAAGGAGTAGTACACACCGTTTAGGAAATCTTCAGTTTCTTGGCAGTGTCTCGCATGGAATAGCCTTCATTTCTAACAACAAGAATAGACTGTCAAGTTTCACATGAAAGTTCTCTTTTTCTGGCCATTTTGAGAGTTTCATAGAACAAACAAATGTAATGCTCTAGATTCTCAACTAGCTCAAACGAAGGTCAATTTTATAGCTTCTCTAATCAGTCCAAACCATTTTCAGCTGTGCTAACATACTTGTGCAAGGGTTTTCTAGGGTTTTCTAAACATCCAATAAGGACATTTCTAATTGACCCCAAACTTTTCAACAGCAGTGTATATGTATAGCTATATACCTATACATAAATATATCATTCTATATAGATGTACATATAGGATCAGCACAAATGAGTACACTCTCTTTGACCATGATGAAGGTTTCACAGTCGAAATGTGTAGTCTAATCAGTCTAATCAGTCACTGCTTACATCTAACTGAAAATTTTACAGTGCTCTGCATTTTATTATCCTATGGAATAAAGCTGTTTTAATAGACCTTGGATATATGGTGTTTCACTGGGTCTTGTCTTCATTGATAACATTTATAACTTTCATTATAATATATTCAGTTTTACTTAAAATAATTGCTGCAAAAATGAATGCGCAAGTATTTTGCATGAATTCAGTGATTAAGAACTACACCAATTTTTCTAGACATAGAATAACCAAGTTGGTGACATTACAAATCTATATCCATTCTTCAAGATAAACATCTTACAGCTTGGATGTTGGAATCAAGAGTGATGCTCAACCTGTCTCTTCAGAATTCCCTATAGCTGTTTTGGCTGGGTTCTACTTGGCCACTGAATCACTTTCACCCTTTCTTCTTCAGAAATGGCCATAGATATGTAGTGTGCATCAGCTAATTTTAATTATTTTCCAACATTACACCTTCCAACATTTACATTTATTATTTAGTAATAGTTATTTTAGTTGTTTGATTTTCTGTTCAGTTTTGTTGTTCGCTCCACTACCAGAGAGAGATCTTAGTGTTTATTTCCCATTAGCTCAATTTCAAAATCTGATTTTATAGTCTGGCGGAGTTCTGTGAAATATTATCATCATTTTTAAGACGTGCGAGTTGTTCTTAATTATGCACTATTTTGGGTCTTTATCTTTTATATGCTTTTAGATCTTGTGTGCTGATTGCCTAGTGATGCCTTTTAATGGCGTTAATGGTTTATGCAGTGCAACTAGAATGGACTTTCATTAATATAAAACATAATGTCATAACCCATTTAAAAAAATATTATTTTAGCCTTACTTTGCCAGAATAATGTCAATTTAATGAATGAAATCTAATAAAAGCTTAGTTGATAGTAAAAAGCTGTTATTTTATCACCTTTTAGTCAGATTGTGTTAAAAGCAAAATCAATAATTATTTCTTTTTGGTGACCCTATATACATTATGTCCCATTCAAGCATTTCATAAACTGAAGCACTGTAACAGTAAGAGCCCACTATCAGGAATGCCTGCATTCTATATGCAGCACCATTCCTCTACTAAGGACACGAGTGTCCTGTGCGGGAGAATGAAGAGTACATGTCTACGATCAGGATTCTGGGTGCAGTGTATTTGTCCTCCTGCTGTAAACACTAGCATGTCTGCAAGCGTAAATTGACATGCTGTCGCTCGATAAGCCGTATCGTAGGTCAGTTTACGCTGCTAAAAAAAGAAGCACAGTGGGCATAGAATTCCTATATATCCACTGTGCTTGAACTATAAAACGCAGCATTTTGTATGCAGCGAAAACACGTTGCGTCTACAACGCTGCTAACGCTGATTGTCGGCATGTGCCCTTGGAAAAAAAAACAGTACAGACCTGTCTCTTAAGGCCACTTTACACGTTGCGATATCGCAACGCAACTGCGAAAAAAAGTCACGTGGTACGGCCGTTGCAGTTGTTATTGTTGGTGCGTTGTGTTGTGTAAATGTGCAACGCGGCTCAAAAACGATGCAACTACGATATCGCTTGGGATTGTGCATGCTCTTCAACCGTGCAATATTGGCTAGGCGATCTGGCAGGATCATGCTGTGTGACAGCGCAACTATGATTTGGAGCACAACTTCCCCTATTCACTACAATGTTAATTGGTCGTTCCCTGAGTTGCTCAGACACAGTGTGAAAAAGGGGCGTACAACATCGTAGTTGCGTTGTCTGCTGATATCTCCCTGTGTAACATCCCCTATGCGATCTTGGACAAGTGCCAAAAACGTGCGCACTCATGTGAAATCGTATGCAATATCTGAAAGATATTGCGACGTGTAAAGCGGCCTTTAGGACTTCTGCTTACAGCACAGCTGAGAGACTGTATGGCTAGTATGGAGCCATTTGGCCTCTATGTGCAGCCATTGGCTATACTAGATGCTGCGGATATTGAGATTTTTTTCCCTGGAACCATTGCTTCTAGAGAGAAATGTGTGTGTACAAATTTCTCATGTTAAGTTAAAACAGAAAAAGAGCACTTTATTTCTCTGTGAAAAATACCAGGAGTAAAACTACTACTACTACTACTACTACTAATAATAATAATAGACATATGAAGTTCCTGTATAGCTCCATACACTTCTATGGGTATCATATCAGCGTTTCGAGACCATAATCCATGTACATACTACCACAGTAAGATTTGATTCAAAGAAATTGCAAGACAACCACCACTGAGATATCTGCAACTGTAATATATCTATTACTTCTTGCAAGGGGGCCGATCCCCAAAGCTATGTAGTCACATTAAAATCTAGTTGCCTGTAACTCACACTTGGTTGATTTAAAATAATCTTTAACTAGGGTCTTTTTTCTCTTTGATTTCAACTACGGTAATTAATTCTTCTGTATTATCTTAAACTCAAGATGTATTTTAAAAGCTTCTATTAATATTTTGCATATTTAATAAGGTATGGTAACATCTTACTGTTACTTTATACCCTTCTAACTGTAACTTCTTCACTATTTTGTTATGACGTGGGCACTTTTTGAAGCTCCAGTTCCTGTCGTCTCACTTGTTCTTCTCAATAACACATGAATATTCTTCCATATGTCACTCACTTGGTTCATAAATACCATCTCCTATTTCTAATCTGTACTAACACTTTCAAAGCATGGTGTAATATCTAAACTTCCCTTCTGTTAATTCCTATCATCAGTGTGACATATCCCCTTACTAGATCATTTAGCAAGTAAAGCATATTTTCTTTGTAAGCCACGCATTTGTAGAGGTTTTTGTATGGAGTAAAGCAGCCCCATAGATATCACACATAATACAAAGTCTAGTTTTCCACTTGGTAAGGGCCCTTTCACATCTGCGTTTTTCGTAATTCGCGGCAGATGCGGTGAAAAAACCGCATCTGCCGCGTTTGCCGCATAACGGTTCCACTTGCGGCACGGTTGCGGTTTTTTCCATAGGAAGTATAGGGGGACTTGCGGCAGATGCGGCAAGTGCGGTATTGCACTTGCGGCAGGTGCGGCAGCGAAAAAAACCGCAGTAAGCTGCGGTTTTTTTCTCTGCCGCACCTGCCGCAAGTGCAATACCGCACTTGCCGCATCTGCCGCAAGTCCCCCTATACTTCCTATGGAAAAAACCGCAACCGTGCCGCAAGTGGAACCGTTATGCGGCAAACGCGGCAGATGCGGTTTTTTCACCGCATCTGCCGCGAATTACGAAAAACGCTGATGTGAAAGGGCCCTAAGACATTTGTGGATAC
Organism: Allobates femoralis; assembly: GCA_033576535.1. Lineage (NCBI taxonomy): Eukaryota > Metazoa > Chordata > Amphibia > Anura > Aromobatidae > Allobates > Allobates femoralis. The sequence goes on from JARQOC010000004.1 coordinate 260,618,618, forward strand.
ATATTGAAACCCGAAAGATGGAAAGGGTGCATTCACATTACCACTGGGATAGAACAATTCCTTAGAATCACAAAGACAGAGCACATCAGCTACTTCTTCAGAACAGACATGATGGTTTATTCACCACATTTCGACCCTACAATGAGCCTTTCTGAAAGCCAAGAGACAAAACATTGTGCAAATGTGTGAATAAACCGACACATCTGTTTGAGATAAGAAGTCCATTTGCACTTGGCTTCTTTGGGTTTATGATAATTATTGAATATTATTAGATGTATGTATGTTTTTGTCTTTTCATGGTAGCCATCTTGTCAGAACTTTTGACACTTGAAGTAGCATTTGTAAATTGCGGAAATGTAGCTTCCTAATACTTCTAGGTTTCATAGGAAAATATCTTTGCTAGGTCAAGGAAAATGAATGCTGCTCCTTCTTCAGCTTTGTATTACATATAGAATTCTTCCTTATGTTTGAGCTTTGGGAGTAACTAATAAACACATGAGTAAAATTTCTGAAAGGCAGCTGAAAATTTATCATACTTTCCCCAGGAACAACAACCTACTGATAATGTAAGGCTGTGTGCCCGCGATCAGTGTTATCAACCTTTTGGATGCAGCGTGTTTTCACTTTGTCCAAAATACTGTGTTGTATAGCATCAGTACAGAGGATGGGATTTATAGAAATCCCATGCCCACTGTGCTTCTTTTTTCCACAGCATAAATGGACATGCGGTGCGGCTTCCTGAGCTGCAGCATATCAATTCTTGTTGAGATACAAATATCCTCAGCAGGAGAACACTGCGAAAATCTGCTGCACCCAGAATCCTGATCATTGGCTCGGATGCTGTATTCTCCCGCAGAGAACACTTGTATCTCCACAGAATAAGACCTGATTGTAGGCACATAGCCTAAAGGTTTGTTACACTCTTCAATGTCCCAGCGGTCCGACCAACAATCTGACTTGACCTAGATCTCTGGAACGACGTTCAATGATCACTGGTGAGGTGTCACACATACAGATATCGTGAACAACGCCGCAACGATTCAGCGACAAGCGAACGATACTTGCGGTGGTTAAATCGCCTACGTCCTTCAGTTCTGAATAGGCAAAGTCAGAAACGACATCTTTAACAAGGTGTCACACACCGATGCAGCAGGTTGGACGGACGATCAATGGCTGATTTACGGTTCGGCTCATAAACCTGTGATCGGTGATCGTATGTGCGTATCACACGCAACGACGTCATTGCGACGTCGTTGCCCCGCCCCAAAACCCGTGACATACCAATGATATCGTTAACGATATCGTAGCGTGTAACAGGCCCTTTAGGCTAAGTCCCACGGTGCGTTTTTGTTGTGTTTTTTTGCTGTGTTTCTGCACTAAAAACACAGCACCCACACTTTTCTAATGAAA
>JARQOC010000004.1:260620127-260722528 GCA_033576535.1 Allobates femoralis
GCTAAAAAGGCTTGTTTCCCAAGCTAAAAATGTGTATGTAAGTGTTTGTGTGTGTGTGTGGGTGGGTGGGGAGGAGGCAGGGGCGTAACTACAATAGGTGCAGGGGTTGCGATTGCACCCGGGCCCTGCAGCCTAGGGGGGGCCCCAAAATTCCCTTTGGCCTATAGAAAAAGACTAATTCTATTAAAGATTTACAATAATTGGGGGCTCCGTTGCAGCTTTTGCATTGGGGCCCCTGGGCCTGAAGTTACGCCACTGGGAGGGGGAATCGGAATAATGCTAAATGTGAACAGGCCTTAAAGGCAAAATATTTCTTAAGATTCATATGTGTTAAAAAAATTGTAGGAGAAAAAGAACTGTAAGGAGACATATCATAGGAAGAAACTCTAAATATATATAGTACTTATTTCTGATGAAAAAAAATCATGTCATATCATATTTCTCTAACAGGAAGTATATTCTGAAATGCCAGAATACATCTAGTGCTCCTTGTTCTCATTTACGCATTTGTGTCTTCTACTTGTCAGTCTTAGCCAGGACCTTAAAGGACAATCTCATGTCACGTAAGGACTGGCTACTGGCTAGCTTTAGGGTTTTTTCTTAGTTTGGCTCAAATGACAATCCAGTGACAGCACAAGTTGTAAAGTGTCTCCTGAGATGGAACGGCAAGGCAGTTTTATCGAGGATTAAGTGTTGCCCACTCTTTCTTTCTACAGCTCAACTCAGCATTACCTTTTATTACCAATAAGCTACTGGTGATTTTCCATCTGTGGGAGAGAGAAAGAGCGATCAAGTAGCAGAGGGGTTCATTTAATTAGTCACCAAGGACCTTTCTCCTCAGCCTTCAGGATAGTCTGTCCAATTGTAAGGCCAGAACACCTGTCTATAAACACTGGATGGTAGAAATGCCATACAACAGGCGTGTGTGTAGTCAGGATTTTAAAGTCATGATATAAGACCACATGAACTAATTTAAGTTATATTTCTGGATTTGTACTGGATTGTGTTTAAACTTTTAAGGACCAGCAAAATGTTCATTTTTGCATATTCTTTTTTTTTTCTTCCCCTTTTTTCCATGAGCCATAACTTTATTTTCCATTCGACCTAGAGAATTGAGGTCTTGTGTTATTGCAGGACAAGTTGTAGCTTTAATTAATCTAATTTATTTTACTATACACTTTACTGTAAAATAGGGGAAAAAAATTCCATGTAGGATGAAATCTTAAAAAAAACAACGATACAACAAATTCCATCATTCATTTTTGGGCTTTGTTTTTATGACATTTATTGTGGTGTAAAAATTACTTGGAAACATGATTGTTCAGGTCAATCCAATTACAACAACCAAACATACAGTGTTTTTTTCAATTTATGCGATGAGAAAAATCTGAATATTGTTAATAAAAAAAATTTTTTTGTTGTCGCCATTTTCCGAGACCCATAACATGAAGCTGCATGAGGACTTGATTTTTTTCTGACAGTTTTATTAATACCTAATTTGTGCGAATATGACAATTTGAATGTTGATTACCGTATATACTCGAGTATAAGCTGAGTTTCTCAGCACAAAAATTGTGCTGAAAAGTGCCCCCCTCGGCTTATACTCGAGTCAGTAGTACTGGCTGAGTGTGGGGGAAGGCGGTGTCCGGGGGCTGGAGGAGACGGCTGGAGGAGACGGGGGAGGCTGTACAGTGAGCGGCCGGTCACGTGGGGCCGCTCATTAGTGCAAGGCAATATGCACTGTATCCCCCTGTCCATCAGTGGCAGGGGGAGCGGTGCATATTACATTGCACTGTGTATGTGCACCCCCATCACAGGTTACTGCCCCCCATGCTGCCGCACACCTTAAAATAATAAAGCATTCCTTCTTACCCTCCGTCGCTCTGACATCGCTGCGTCCTCCGGTCCCTGCTTCTTCCTGCTTTTGCCGGTGTCATGTGACCGGTGCAGTAGCGATAACGTCATCACTGCTGCGTCGGTCATAGCAATAGAAGTCGGCGAAAGCAAGAAGACCGGAGGATGCAGTGGTGACAGAGCGACGGAGGGTAAGAATGAATGCTTTATTATTTTTAAGGTGTGCGGCAGCATGGGGGGCTGTAACCTGTGATGGGGCCTGTTTACCACTAATGGGGCCTGTATACCACTAATTGGGGCCTGTATACCACTAATGGGGGCCTGTATACCACTAATTGGGGCCTGTATACCTCTAATGGTGGGCTGTATACCACTAATGGGGGGCTGTCCACTGATGGGGCCTGTATACCACTAATGAGGGGGCTGTATACCACTAATGGGGGCCTGTATACCACTGATGGGGGCCTGTATACCACTGATGGGGGGGCTGTATGCCAGTGAAGAGGGTGCAATATACCAGTGATGGGGGAGCTATATACCAGTGATGGGGGACTATATACCAGTAATAGGGGACTATATACCAGTAATGGGGGCCATTTACCATGATGAGAGTCTGCTTTATTTTTCACCCTAGGCTTATAATCGAGTCAATACGTTTCCCTAGTTTTGAAGGGTAAAATTAGGGTCTCGGCTTACACTCGGGTCGGCTTATACTCGAGTATATACGGGTACATTTTTGTAAGGCTGATTTCACACTGCAGTTTTTTCCCTGATCAGCTTTGATCAGGTTTGTGTGTCAAAACCAAGAGTGTCTCCAAAACTCAGAACAGGTGTCCATCTTTCAATTATAGTTTTTCTCTGCAAGTTCCTCTCCTGGTTCCTCTCCTGGTTTTGGCACACAAACCGGATGGAACCTGATCAGGGAAAAAATGCAGTGTGAAACCAGCCTAAGGAGCGGATGTGATAAGAATATGCAGTTTTGTCATTTTACATTTTTTCTCTCTTTGTGATGTTTACTGATCTGGGTAATTAATTATATATTCTAATAAAGGGTATAGAAGCTGGAACTTTTGAGAACCGATGGGCATTTCATTTAAACACTGATATCAGAGATTGACAGCTGCACTTAAATGGTTAAAAATTGTGGCTGGAACTCGGCTCCAGACATGACTATTAAAGACAGATGTTGGCTATATGATATGTGCGGAACCCTTTCCCAGGATGTTACTTCACATCCAAATGTGGGAGGATACTAATGTTAATTAAATAAGACTGTTTAAGTCATACAACAATCTATTCTGTTAAAGGAACAACCTCAGATACTCTATAAGCGGTTATACATGTCCCTGGAGGCTACCTACATCATTGCAGCTATCTTTTGCTAAGAAAATTGATAACTGCAAACCGAAATAAACAGTTAGTAACTTACATGACTCCAGTACGAGAGGCGTCTCCTTTGGCTCCAGAGCTGAGCAGGCTGATATGTTTATGAGCTTAATGTATCCACGCACACTCCCTCTCACGTAGCAGTGACAGGGTACGTTAATTATTATGCGTGCAGCGAGTTTGCGTGCCGCCACTACATAACATAACCCCCTCATGACAGCTGCAAGTAGAGGAGGGGAGGAAAGCCACTCAGCTGCATAAGACACAGCCCTCTGTTCTGGAGCCAAAGGACCCCTCTCGTACTGAGTCATGTAAGTTTACTAACTGTTTATTTCGGTTTGCAGTTATCATTTCTTAGCAAAAGATAGCTGCAATGATGTAGTAGCCTCAGGACATGTATTACCGCTTATAGAGGTCATCTGAGTGGTGGTTCCTTTAATAAGATCACCTAAATGCTAATTTTTAATTACTTCAGTCAACAATAGCACTAATTATATATATGCACATAGTAATTATTTATTAACATTTGTTTAACATTTACTTAGAAAACAAGTACCTCTCATTCTGTATTTGACATATGGCTATCTTGCTTTGAACATATCTATACATGAAACTTAAAGAGATTATCCATATCAAACACTGCGCTCCCGCTGCTGCGTATTGCGGCGGGGAAGCACAAGCTGAGCACAGACACTGCACGTCCCTTAGTTTATCATTGGGACGCACGGGGATGTGCTCGGCTGCGCATTGCCATGCGCACGCATTCACTTTCCTGTCCGCTTACGTACAAATCACACAGGGAAGTGAATGGGTGCGCACAGTAATGTGCAGCCGAGCGCATCACCATGCGTACCCATGATAAGCATAGGGATGCGAGGTGTCTGAGCTCAGCTTGCGCTTCCCAGCCGCAATACGCAGCGCGGGGACTGCAAGTGTGAAATCACCTAAGACACTGGCAAGAATCTCCAAATAAAGGGCTATTTCTGGAAAATATGTTTAAGAAATAATTCACACAAGTGTAGTTGTTCCAGAGGCACATAGACAAGATTGTTAGATATTATGCCTTCTGGAAGTGCACAGGGACACCATACTGATGACAATATGTATTTGTGTACTTTGCAGGCATGAGACTCTGAACACTTTTGGTCGAATGACATTAGTCAACACGTTGTTTGGAATGCCCAGTGCAATTTTTGTTTAAGCACTGATATGTATCCCTATCAGCCTTTCCTTTTTTCTGTATGTCTCTTTTTTTTTAAATTTAGTAATATTTCAGCAAAACTACAAATTTCCAGGTGTGATTTTTTTTAAAGGGATGGTTAAAATATTTTTAAAGGGGTGGTCTTTTCTTAAACTGATAATTCTAAAGTCACTCTATGGACTGCAGAATCATCAATCCTTCCAGAGCACGCACTGCGCGCTGCAAGAATTTGCCAGTTTCTAAGCTGGGAACGGACCACAATTATTTAACATGCATGTCCCCAGCAACAACACAGCTAGTGGGCAGGCCTCACTCACTACAAGTGTATGGAGCGGGTGAGTCCGACTAGTGGGATGGCGGTCTATTGGGCGCAGCCTTGCTCCATACACTAGTTGGGGGCTCTGCCTTGAACATGCATACTGCCGTAACCGGTTTAGAAACCGCAAATCCTCACAGCACACAGTGCCATTGCTGGGAAGATTGATAAGTGACTGCAGAATTGTCCATTTGGACCGGATAACCTCTTTAAGAAAGACCTTTAGGGCCATTAACACACACCAACATTATCTGTCCAACTTCTGAACAACCTTACTGGTTGCAGTGAAATCATGGACACATTGCTCCATTTTGTGGCTGTGTACTAAATGATCAAAATGTGTCCATGATTTCACTTGCAACCAGTAAGATTGTTCAGAAGTTGGACAGATAAGTTGGTCGTGTGGGCCCTTACAGATCCTCCAATCCTCACCAATCCTCATTGTCTGTTTACACACTGATTTTGGCCCACCGTGATACACCCGGAATGGTGAGAAATGCCAGTCCAGGTTAGTATCTTTTAGGGATTTGTGAGTATTACTTCTTTTATTTTTTTAACTAGCCATCTTAAAAATAATTTTACCCTTGAAAAACACTTTAAAAATCCCCATTTCCTGTGTATTCACATAACAGATTTTCAGTAGACGCTTACATTCCAGAAGAGGCTAAAACATCCGGTCTCCAAACTTGAACAAATCCTGTGTAGTTATAGTTGGCATTTTCTGTGTCATCCTCAGAGCGTCTAATTTACTTTACAGATGACAGAACATTCAAAACGGTAAAAATTGTATAAAATAAAAGATTCCACACAAATGGCTTGTTCTGAAGAAAAAAATGGCATCATTTTACCTGCAGAGAAAAGTACCCAAGTACCTGGAGCTCCTAAGTAAGATTGAATGCTTAATTGTATAATTGCTTACAGCTGCTAACATGCCAGATTACTCATTGGGGCTGCAGGATCCTGACCATGAAGAGGAACAATACTGTACTCCCCGGTTTCCAATTTTCACATTTGAGATTTCCCTCATGTGCAATCAGAGATGATCTAGCACCCGCTTCAGCTTTCATTTTCCCGTGCATGTTTCTCAGTACACATTGCAGCTTTCTTTCTGCCAATCATTTTGATGGTGGAGTTATTCCGAGCACAGTTCTCCACATTTAAGAGCACTGTGCGCGACATTTCTGCTGTATGAATATGCTGATCAGCACTTCGCCTGCTGTTCATGCCTTCCTTCCCTTAAATGCATGTTCTAGATAGTACTATGGGCATGTTTATATTTACATTTTTTTTTTTTTTTATTTAATTGGACCAAGTTCTCAATTAAACCACATTACCATATTGTTCTTTGAGTTTTATTAACTCTATGTCTTTTAAATGGTTTTCTGTATCAGACACTGCATTTATGCTGATATAAAAAAAAACATGGCCTTTAGGTCTAGGAGTACACTGTAACTAGTTCACCCTATACAGATTAGGGTGGCTTCACACCACGGTAAGATCCGATCCGGGCTGTCCAGTGTAAACCAGACAGCCTCGGACCGGTTTTTGGCCCCATAGTAACCTATGGAGCCGGATGGCAGAGAGCTGCCATCCGGTTTCCATCTCTCCGGATGAATCCGGGAGAATTCGGATTATTCTCACCGGACCAAAAATGCAGCTTGCAACGTTTTTGTGTCCGGGGAGAAAAATCTCCCCAAATAGCCGTATCCCGGATTCCCCCGGATCCTTCCTGATCCGGTGCAATCCGGCGCTCCCTGACATGGGAGCCTATGGGGCTGGATTATCCCAGTCCGGGAGGATCTGGGAACTGGACACCTGCGGCTGCCAGTGCGGGTGCCAAATTCAGCTGCCAGTGCACAGCTAATACATGTCTAATGGCGCTGCTGGTGCTGAAAACATGTAAGGTTTCATAACTTTGTATGGACTTACCTTTTTATGGATTAATAGAGCCTCATTTTTTTATTGGGATGGATGTGCTGGCAATTCTTCTTCCCCTTCACGTCATGTTTTTTTTTGCTGCACATCTGAATGATGAGCTCTGTATAATATCGCCCACACCACTGGTTGGCGGATTTTTGTTCACACTGGGCATAGGCAGAAAGCTTCAAATCAGTGGTGTGGGCCGATTATACAGCATTCATAATTGTGGAGGACTACATGGCAGCGGGTTTTCTAGTCCTTTAATGATAATCTCCTGCTGATAAAACAATGATTTTATAAAAATGATCCTGTGAGTGACACATCACAGCAATTAAGCTCTAAATTATGTTGTCCTCAGATAAGTTGCAAAAACCTGACTCCAGATTCCATTTATTGAAAAAATAAGTTATTAAAATCAACTATCTTTTACAAAACAGAATAAATAATAATAATGGTTAGTGCAGGTCTGTGTTACTCTTATCTGTATTTACTCAGCATACTTTCTATTATATTTTTCCATCCTAGGCTGGCTTCACCCCACGTTTTTTAGGATCTAGGACTGTCCGGTGTGAGCCGAACAGCCCCGGATTTGATTTTGGCCCCATAGTATCCCTACGGGGCCGGATGGAGCCGGATGGCAGTCATTTGCCTTCCGGTTTCCATCTGCCCAGGAATGCAGGTTTTTTTCCCGGACACAAAATCACAGCATGCTGTGATTTTCTGTCCGGGGCAAAAGTCTGCACAAATCAGATCCTCCTGGATCAGGCGTGATCCAGCGCCCGCTAACATGAAAGTCTATGGCGCCGGATCTGACATAAAATCGCATCTGGCTGCCGGACGCCTAGTGCTGAAGCTCATCTCCGGCCAGCGATGAATTTCAGCACCTGGAGAGCTCCCCGCTGAGATTTCAGAACCGCGGCTAGCTCCCCGCTAGCCGCGATTTGAAATTTCAGGAGCTGCAGCTGCAATCTGCCAATTCCTGCAGAAAACAGGACCGGAGGGCATATTTGCTTTCCAGTTCTGTTTGTCCAGAGCTGTCAGGTTCTGTCCGGTGCTTCCTACAAAACACCAGACAGAACCTGACAGCTCAAAAATGTGTGAAGCCAGCCTTAAGGTACCGTCACACGGGGCAACATCTCCGGCAACTCAGGGGCGTGGCGAAGTTGCAGCCACATCACTAGTTAGTTGCCCCGTGTAACAGGGTGATTTCAACGGTGATAAGTTGCTTAAGCAGAGTTGCCAGGTTTCCCAACATGTTGGAAAACCAGGCGATGTTGCTCAGGCAATCTGCTAGTGTGACATGGCAACAGCGATGTTGAAAGCAACTTCCCATATTCACTGCAATGTTAATGATCGCTGCTGGGTTGAGTTTAACCCTGGCAGCGAAAGTTGCTTTCAACATCGCAGCTGAGTTGCCGGAGATGTCTCTGCGTGTAACATCTCCACAGCAATCTTGGCAAAGTTCCCAAAATGTGCGCGCTCCTGTGAGTTGGTCCACAGAGATGTTTGCCCCGTGTAGGTACACTTAGATCTAGACTTACAGGATGTGAATTTAACCACTGTATTACTCAGAAGCCGTCATAATGGTGCTAGATGTTCAGTATATAGCAATAAATGTCTATGACAGAGGCTTCCAGAATATGAGCCATTCAGGTCATTCCTTCCTAGAGCTTTTCTATTTCTTTATTTAGAATATTGATGTACATTATTTTGACACCTTGCTTTCTATTAAGGTAGGACTCAAGCACTTTCCCAATGACTTGCATGATAGGGTTAATGTAGAAAAGCATGTGGGTCGAACCTGAACATTTATCTCGTATCTTGTGAAATTCAGTTATGCTGGCAAAGTACATTAGCGAGCACATACTTCTGCTATTCTGCCTCCCTTGTTTATTTTAAATATTAATGCTGTTCAGATTTTTTTTTTCACAGCATTGCATTATTGTTTTTCCTTTATTAAATTTTCACCTCTAAATGTTTTCTGAAAGAAAGATGGATGGAGATTAATAAAGTGCAATTGAAATATTAAGTATTATTTGTCAGGGAAACACACAATCAGTTACTTCTAAGCCAGTGCATTAATGTTGTTTATGGAAAATAGAAAAAAAAATGTTGTTAATCAGAGGCCCACATGCTGCGGTCCTTATGGTGAAGTATATGGATGAGTGGTTAGATGGATAGCTCAAATACAGATCCAGCATGGCTAGTAATGTACAGAATTTAAATTATAACATTCATTATTTTTAGGAAATGGCCTTAATTCTGCTTTTCTTTGTAATCAAAAACATAAAAACCTATTGGAACAGTAATGTATCCCTGTAGTCAATTGTAGCCAATCTCCTGGTTTTCTGTTCAATATTAACCAGAGGTAGCCATGAAGTCTGTATCATGTGCTGAATGGGTTGCAGAGACCCCTTGGCATGTGGATTAAGAACAGTCTTTCCCAGAGTTTTATTGGAAAAGGTTTGACAGAGCTAACGCATGGTAGGAAGCAATCTTCAGCATGACGATATATGGCTCATACGTGACGCTATGCTGTATGCAGCCTGCAACTATAGCTCTATCCGCTTTATTTTAAAATACAAAACAATTGTACTCATGTTAGTTTTTGGGCATTTACATATGTAAGGATTTTTTATGGTAAAAAAATAAGGTGGTATGTGTGTTTGCCTTGCATTTGCATGCATTGCATTTTCACTACAAACGCAATCACATTTGCAGTTGTATTTGGCATTACGCTTAAATGCGTTCGCCCATATGAACCAATGGGTGTGTTAACGCCTGTGTTTAAATTGAGTTTGCATTGTGTTTCATTGTGTTTGCAAGTTTCTAAACGCAATGCAAGTGCAGTGCAAGCAAACGCAAGCCCCGATAGATGTGAAGTCATTGGATCAGTAAAAAAAAACAGTTAAAGTAAACCTGTCAGGTCCTCTAAGCCCTCTAAACTATCAGAGGATGCAATTGTGGGCCAAAATTCCCTACCTATCCTTTTCTGTCTCATGATATTCTGCAAATCCAGTGTTTTAGAATACAAAGCTAATTTTCCTTATGGTAATGAGGCCAGACACTAGCCGGGTGTTGTGTCCCCTGGCTAGCATGTCCTGTTTCCGTGTTATCACACCCTGCAGGTGTGAGAAATTAATTACCAGCAGCCTGTTACCGGATGTACGCGTCCCCTACTTCAGGGGCGCACTGCACTTGCTAAGAAGGCCCCACACTTCTGGCTATGTGCAGTGCGGCTGTAAAGCCGAACCTACACCCAATGCAGGTTACCGTCCAAGCAGCGATCACAGGTTACAGATCAAGCAAGGATCATAGTTACCAACCAAAAAAAGATCTCAAGTTACCATTTAAAGCTGAGTGTTCTTCTGTTTAATCTTTAGCCAAATGTTTAATAAAGCAGATTACTGGATCTATGCATAATCAGGTGGAAAAACATCTGGATTGTACATACCAGAAAGGTTGTACATGCAATAGCAACCAATAATTCTACTGATTTCACTATTACATCTGCTCTGGTTAATAAAGGCTGGAGTCTACCACCTTTTGCCATCTTTTTACATATGCATATGCTGTTGTTAAGGCATGTGAATGTCATACAGATTGTTACATAATCACCTTTTACCTGGAAGAGTTTTGTAAGTCAGTATGTGTAGCCAAAGCCAGGAATGGAACAATCAGAGGAAAAGTATAATAGAAGCACTCCATCATATCTTTATTTATCACCCACTCCTGGTTTTGTCTTACTAAGGCTAGGGCCACACTGAAGAGATCACCCACGTTATCCAGATGACGTTACAGCAGAGCCCAGCGTGCAGTAACGCTGACCACTAACGTCGGGTGCTTCCTGTGTACGCTGCTCCATAGAAACCCGCTGTTTACTATGGATACAGCTTCACAGGAAGCCCCAGGCAGTGCGCTTTTGCAGAGCGCACAGGGAAACGTTGCTGACAACGTTTTCCTGTGTGTTCTGGTTAAGAGCACTGCCTTGGTCTTCCTGTGAAGCTGTATCCATAGTTAACAGCGGGTTTCTATGGAGCAGCGTTCACAGGAAGCACCCGACGTTAGCGGTCAGCATTACAGCAGGCTGGGCTCTGCTGTAACGTCATCCGGCTAACGTGGCTGCACTGTGAAATGTGACCCTAGCCTAATACTGAGGTAAAAAACCTCCAAATACTCGATGTGTGCACGAGGCCTTAAGGCTACATTCCCATAGTAATCTTTTAATAAGTTCTTGACGCTGTGTATTTTCACTGTGTCAAAACCACAGCAACTTGCAGATTCAGCAAAGTGGATGAGATTTATAGAAATCTCATGCTCTCCGTTCTTTTTTTTTACTGAGCGTAAACTCACCAAAATATGAAATGGAAAAACACCAGTAACCTAATTTTTGAAGCATCAGAAACTCACTAAAAGATAACTGTGGGAATTTAGCCTAATATACCGTATTTTTTGTTTTATAAGACGCCCCGGATTATAAGATGCACCCCCACATTTGATGAAGCAAAAGAGGAAAAAATCATTTTTAATGTTAAATGGGGTTTGCCCATATGCTGTGGCACACTGTCCCTATATGCTGTGGCACACTGTCCCCATATGCTGTGGCCCACTGTCCCCATATGCTGTGGCACACTGTCCCCATATGCTGTGGCACACTGTCCCCATATGCTGTGGCACACTGTCCCCATATGCTGTGGCACACTGTCTCTATATGCTATGGCACACTGTCCCTATATGCTGTGGCATACTGTCCCCATATGCTGTTGCACACTTAAAATAATAAACAATCATACTCGCCCCTCTCCTCGCTCCCTCACCGTCCGTGCTATCCCCGCTCTCTGTGCTGTGCCGGCATCCGGGTGCTGCGTCGGCATCCGGGTCTCTGTGAGCAGCGCGCAGGTGATGACATCACTCTACAGGATCCGGATGCCGGTAAAGACAGCAGGGATGGCGCGAAAGGCAAGGGAGCGAGGAGAGTGGTGAGTATGCTCGTCCTCCCAGGGATAGTCTGTGCTTTCCACGCTTTCATTGCGTGAAGGGCACTGACTATCCACACAGGCGGCTGCGGTCCCGCTCCTGTAATATGTGCTGCTCCGGCTGCTGATTGACAGCGGGCAGCAGTGCATATTTTCAGGAGATAATGAGCGGACCCACGTGACCACAGGGCCGCTGCTGCCGCCTCCTGACAGCCCCCGGACACCGCTCCACAGGCTCCCCCCTCCACTATTGCACAAGTATTGTTTCACATTATAAGACGCACCCCCCACTTTCCCACAGAATTTGGGGGAACAAAAGTGCATCTTATAATGCGAAAAATAAGGTATATGCTGAATCCTAAACAACACTGATATCTATGATAAAAATACAAAACCATAAAAAATGTATTAAATACAGGTTTGAAAGTGCTCCATCTTTTCCATGTAAAGCATATATTCAGTCTTTCAATTATCAAGGATCTGGATATTTAGAGCATGAATGCCATGACTAAAATGTGCATTCAATTAGAAGATTCAAACTGACCTACATAGCAGTTCATTCATGAGATAATGCGACCTGCAGTCACAGAGATAAAAGTCAGCTGATTGAGCTGAGCTGCCTGTGCGCACTGCGGAATCCATGCTGCTCCTCGCTCTAAAATTAGACAACCTGTTCTACAGAAAATTGGGAATTACACTGTTGCATAGGTTGAAAAGTTGGAAACAAAGAATTTGTCCATGAAGGTCAGCCTTTATTAGATGTGCTCAATTTTTACCTTCCACATTCTATTCAGTATATTTGTGATGTGTTTTTAATGATCTGCTCTGTCCTCACAGCTTCTAATAATTATATTCATGATTTTAGTATTATCAGTGTTCTCTCAGACTGTACAATTCTAAGTTAATAATTTCCTTTTTTAACAGACCTTTTCTAATCCACAAAGTTGAGAATAGACCACCATCTATGGCACTTCATAGCCTCCATATGAAACCCAAAGGCAATAGCGAGATGCAGATGTGACTATAGTATGATATTGTTAAAATAATGATTATATCTTTTCCTAGGCTTAAAATATATGTGCATCTTAAAGGGGTTGCCTGGTTTGACAAGAAAAATACACAGGTTAGGGTCACATTATCGTTAAATTGGGCTTGCATTAGAAACTTAGAATTTGGCAGCATAAACGCGATGCTATCGCCATGTTAGCGTCACGTTAACGCTGCCAATGTTACTCTATGGAAATGCGGCCTGTAGCATGGCTCAAACGCCAGCATCTGATTGAAATCTTGCGTTATTTCCTAACGCAAGAAAAGACGTTGTTGAAAGCGTTTGTTTTTTTTCGCGTTAGGAAAAAGCGTGAGATTTCACTCAGATGGCCACGTTGGAGCAGTGCTACAGGCCGCGTCGCCATAGGGTAACATTGGCAGCGTTAGCGCGGCGCTACCCTGGCGGTAGCACCGCGTTTATGCTGCCGAAACCTACAGTGTTGGCCAAAAGTATTGACACCCCTGCAATTCTGTCAGATAATCTCTCGTCAATTTTTCTTTTCCGTCCACATCTAAGGAAGTTAGCCACAGTGCCATGGGCTTTAAACTTCTTGATGACACTGCGCACGGTAGACACAGGAACATTTTGGTCTTTGGAAATGGACTTGTAGCCTTGAGATTGCTCATGCTTCCTCACAATTTGGTTTCTCAAATCCTCAGACAGTTTTTGGTCTTCTTTCTTTTCTCCATGCTCAATGTGGTACACACAAGGACACAGGACAGAGGTTGAGTCAACTTTAATCCATGTCAACTGGCTGCAAGTGTGATTTAGTTAGTGCCAACACCTGTTAGGTGCCACAGGTAAGTTACAGGTGCTGTTAATTACACAAATTAGAGAAGCATCATATGATTTTTCTAAGGGTGCCAATACTTTTGTCCACCCTCTTTTTTCTGTTTGGTGTGGAACTATATCCAATTTGGCTTTAGGACAAATATTTTTGTGTTTTTTTCATTGAAGACAAATTAAATGAAGATAATAATACCAAAGAATTTGTGATTGCAATCATTTTCAGGAAGAAACTGAGTATTATCTGACAGAATTGCAGGGGTGTCAATACTTTTGGCCATGATTGTATGTTTTTAACACAAGCCCTGATTAACGTTAATCTGACCCTAGCTTTACTCTCTGTGACAGCAGACTACCAAATCATGACAGTGTACTTTGCACACACAGTTATGGTTCCCCTGTATTCTCTGTGTGGATGGATGATCACATGATTGCATATATGCAATTTGCACCCTTGTGGTCATGTGCCAATTAGACTCTTGTACTTCTCTTGCACTTCTCTTAATTCTCTTCTATTGAGAGAAGCTGAATGAGTTTAGTCAAATAGCAAATTGCATACATGCAGTCACATGACAACAGAATCGAACTAAGTATCATGACAGTGTGCATATTGCACTTAGCTTCTAAGACTAGCAGTGCTGGATATCATAGAAGATGGCAATCAATGAGTAAATTAATCCATGGGTAGAAAAGAAAAAAAAAGAAAAAATGATGGTACTCACCCTGGTTGTTGTTCACATGCAATTTCTTTATTCCATGCAATGGAGTGGGTTACATACAGTTAGGGAGGGAGGGGGGTGCGGTGGAGGACTCCACCGCACCCCCCTCCCTCCTTAACTGCATGTAACCCACTCCATTGCATGGAATAAAGAAATTGCCCGTGAACAACAACCAGGGTGAGTGCCATCATTTTTTCTTTTCTACCCATGGATTGCATTTCTAAATGGACATGATTTCAGCAACACCCTTGGTTAAAAGCTGGTTTGAGCCGTAACAAATGCCTCTAGTGCTCAGGTTTCTTGTTTACTTGAATGAGTAAATTAACATTATCATTGTTTTGACTACTTCCCTTGTGTCAAGTCATCTGACCGTGCTTCCGCCTCTAATAAGCAACTCACTGTCAATAGACAGTGTATACAGAGAGTTGTGGTATAAGTGGGGTTAGCCTTCTGAGCTTTGTTTCATCCTACATCTAATAAGTGGTCAGCTAGTCTGGCATGCCTCCTGCTGTGATTAGCAGCTCACTCTCTATAGACTTTTACATACAGAGAAATCTAGAAGATCTAAAGAGAGAAGAAGGTGTACTGGAGATGTACCCCTCCACTCCAACACACATTTCGCACAGCTTCTTCCCACCCCAGTAGAAGTTGGACAAAACGTACGTCGAAGTGGAGGGATGCATCACCAGTACACCTTCTTCTGTGCATTATCATTGTGGTAAGCTCTTAGCTTTAATTATACATTTTTTTCTGGGTTTCAATGACTGTGGGCATGGCTGGCATTTACTATGTGGTCTTACAGGCTCAGTATTTATTATTAAATTGTGACACTAAATGTCCCTTATTATGCTGCAGCTTCCACTCTGTTTTAATAATCAGCACACTTTGGTTATTTATGTTACGTATTATTTAAAAAAATATTAAAATCTGAGACTCCTCAGTGGTTGATACCTTTTAATAACTAACTGAAAAGATGGTAACAATAACAAGCTTTCCAGACTCTTTGGGTCTCTTTGTGAGCCTGCTAAGAGACCTAACTAGCCTTGAAAGCCTGCTTTATCTTACCATCTTTTCAGTTAGCCATTAAAAGGTATCAACCACTGAGGACTCTCAGATTTTAATATTTTTCTATCTAATGGTTAACACAGTACAAACATATATTTCACGTAATATTTTAACTCAAACAACTCTAAATTTTGCCAATTTATTATTTTTCTGGGTGTAGTATATAGAATTATTCTAAATATAATCTATAATAAGTAAAATAGTGTTTAGTTACTTTAGAACGATTAAGTTCTTTCAAGATATTATTAAAGGGATCCTGTCACCTCCAGAACGCCTCCTAAGCTACCAAAACATGTCCCTGCACCATCCTATTACTAAACTCATACTCCTTTTGTCTCCTGAAAGCATCCTGTGAAACTGCATAAAAACGTTTTAATACTTACTCATGAGTAATTATAATTAGCAGGGGCTATATTCTTTAGCCCTTAGGGCATGTTGTTTTGCAGGCTTCAGGATCCACCCTCTCTCTGTCTGTGTGCTCTGCTTGTGCAGGCTTTACCCTCCCCCCTCTCTGTCACTCACAGAATGCAAATCATTAGTCCTGCCTTCAGCTCCACATCACAGCAGCACAAACAGAGAGAGGGTGGATCATTCGAGGCTTGAAAATGAGCACCTAGGGAGGGCTTAGAGTCTCACAGGGGACGCCCTGTGAGACTTATTCAGGGACAAGAAGTCTCAGATTTGTAAGTGTATATTGTTGATTATTCCAATGTTACAAAGCGCATTTTTTATAGAAAAAGAGCACTAATACTGATATGTTAGGGTGCAGGGACAGCTATTAATAGGGTTGGGGTGATTTGGAGGGGTCAGGTTCCCTTTAAGAATAATATTTCTTCCTTGCTTCTCATTGAATTTCTAACCACCTGTCCTATCAAACCCCTGTGGTGTATTGAGTCCAAATGGGTTTGCACATTGTGGTTTCTAACATTTTGTAACTTTTTTATATACCGTATTTTTCACTTTATAAGATGCACCTGATTATAAAACGCACCCCCAAATTTGCTGAAGGAAAAGAGAAAAAAAATAACTTATAATGTTAAATGGAGTCCATCTTATAATTCCAGTGTCTGTCTTACAATCAGTATATATGTCCCTCATCCAGGTACATGAGCCCCTCCATCCTGGTTCACGGTCCCCCATCCTGGGATATAGCCCCCATCCTGGATATGGCCCATTTATTTTACATATGTCCACCTGTGCTGGCAGATGTCCCTCAGTGCTAGCACATGTCCCCCTATCCTGGCAAATGTCCCTCTGAAATGGCACATTTTCCCCTGTGATGGCACTCCCCCCGTCATGCTAAATGTCCCCCTGTGCTGGTACATGTCTTCTTGTGCTGGCACATGTCGCTCTGTCCTGGCACATGTCCCCTTGTGCTGGCACATGTCCCTCACTGCTGGCACATGACCCCCAGTGCTGGCACATTGGCCCCTATGATGGAAAATGTCCCTCTGTGATGGCACATGGCCCCCTGTGATGACACATGCCCCAGTGCTGGCAGATGTCCCCCTGTGATGGCACATGGCCCCCCAGTGCTGGCACATGCCCCCCTGTGATGTCACAAGTCTCCCTGTGATGGAATATGTCCCCCAGTACTGGCACATGTTCCCCTGTGATGGCACATGTTCCCCAGTGCTGGCACATCCTCCTGTCATGCTAAGTGTTCCCCTGTGCTGGCACACATAGCCCCGCCGTCCAGGATATGGGCTCCCCCGTCACACTATTTGGCCTCTGCTGACATGCACCCAGTAAAATAACAAATGTTGTTACCTCTCCGATGATCACTCTATGCTGCCAGCTGAGCGGAGACTTCCAGCTTCGGTCTCGGGCATCGGATCATGTGACCGGGGCGCACAGTGATGACAATACTGTGCTGATCACGTGACCCGATGCCGACACAGAAACAGGAAGTCACCACTCAGCTGGAAGCATGGAGCTATCATTGGAGAGGTAACAGCGTTTGTTATTTTACATGGTGCACGCCAGCAGAGTCCATATAGCTTGATGGGAGAGCCCATATCCGGGACAGAGGGGCTATGTATGCCAGCATGGGGGGCCACATCCTCGATGGGGGGAGGGGGCCACATCATCGAGGGGGCCACATGTAATATGCACCTCTCCCCTGTCCATAGCCTCTGTGCTGTTTCAGCACCGAGGTGATGGACAGCGGATGCAGTGAATATTACATGAGGCTAATGAGCGGGAGCACTTGACCTCCCGCTGCCTCTGCAGCCTCCTCCATCCCCCGGACACTGCTCCAAAGTGCCGCTTCTCCCCCTCCCCCACAGTACAAAACCGTAGATTCAGATTATAAATGCACCCCCCACTTTCCCCCAGAATTTGGGGGAACAAAAGTGTGTTTTATAATCCAAAAAATACGGTATATACATTACTCATTTGTACAATCTAATTAAGGCCGTCAAGTGGTAATTATTTCAGATGATGATCAATATTAGTAACGAGACATAGATGATGCGGCACAGAAGGAATAAATGACTTGCCCCCACCAGTATAGAGGAGTATGAACAGTATTATTGTAGGGCAGAGGATAGTAGGAAGCACTCAGTTCAGATGTGAACGCCATCATACTTGCTGAGTTTTAAGAATTGCAATTCAGTTACCATAGCAATGTGTGATGTTTTTGTGTGTACAAAAAAGAGTTATCATATTCATTCCATGCAAAGTAATTTTACAACCGATGCAATTTCCAGGGTTAACGAAAAGTCCCTTTTTTGTGACACACTTAGAGGAATTACATTTTTCACAGCTCCTGGAATAGACTTTCTGACACCAATCTATTTGTAACACTGTTGGTGGGTAGAAATATCACTGGATGAATACAGTATTTAACATTATGCTGCCACCTGTGAAACAAATGACATCCATGGTGCGGCACACACTTTTACGTTGCTATAACCTTGGTGTCACTTTGTTACTCGATATGATTTTGATAAATGATATTCTGGTTAGTAGCGATTTCTGGTCACAGTATATTAAAGGCAATCTGTCAGCAGGTCATTGCTATGTAATCTGACAGCAGCATGATGTAGGGACAGAGACCCTGATTCCGGAAATGTATCACTCTGTTTACCGAGTGCAGCAGTTGTGATAGTCACAGTTTTCTCTTCTGGAGATCTAGCAGATCTCAGTTGTTGAGCTGTTTGTCACTCTGCCCACACCACTGATAAGCAGCTTTTTTTCTACATTGATTAGCAGCTTTCTGTCAACTTGCAGTGTTGGGTCATAGTTAGACTTGGAGGCACAAGACATCTAGTCCTGTAGTGATAATTTCATGCCAATAAAATTCTTATTGTATTAAAACATCAACTCTCAGCCCAATAAATTCCACATCGCTGGATTCAAAGTCTCTGCCTTTACATTATGGTGCTCTCATATTACCTAGCAAAAAACTGCTGACAGATTCTCTTTAAAGCTCCTGAGAGGAAATCTCTAACAAAATCCTTCACTTGCCATGTTCAATTTATAATAACATTCGTATGTGCAAAGCTTTAGAGCCCTGGAACATATCTGTATGAGATTCTGGACAGACCAATAAATAGGGTCTGTTGACCCAAGCCACATGTTAGTTTTATTTATTTCACAACTGTTAAGCAGCCGTTAACAATCTGGCCTTGTGAGCATAAAGGTCACAACAAATGTTGGCTTCTTGTTAACGAGGTCTTCACACTAAATACATTTATCAGCTATCCACATGTGGTTTAAATTGGTTTTTCAGCCCTAAATTTATTTAAAAAATAACCATAAGACATAAAGAATACTCTAAAATAATGAAATAAGTATAATCCAATATAAATTTCCCCTTCCAGTTCTTACTGCACTTAGGCCCCTTTCACATCAGCCGTAAGCGCTGATCGCAGCAGTTGTGGTGAAAAAAACGCATCTGCAGCAGTTACCACATAAAGGCCGCACCTGCAGTTCACCTGCGGCAAGCCGCATGCAATGTCTATGGGGTTTGCAGCAAGTGCGGTATAGTTGCGGTTTTGGCACTTCTGGCAGATGCGGCTTCAAAAAAACCGCGGTCTGCCACGTTTTTTTCGTGGCCACATCTGCCGCAAGTGCCGAAACCGCACTTGCCGCACCTGCCGCACACTTACTGCAAGCCCCAAAGACATTGCATGGGCCTTGAGTATCACCGAGCCATCTTCAGCATTTTTCTAAAGTAGACAGGGTGGTGGGAGAGGTGAGAGTTGGGTGAGTATATATTTTTTTAGAATTTTTTTTACATATGTTTATTAATAATAATAATTATTCATTTATACAGTGCTATTAATTCCATAGCACTTTACATACATCAGTAATGCTGTCTCTCTTGGATCTCACAATTTAAACATCTTATCAGTATGTCTTTACAATGTGGGAGGAAACTGGAGTGCCTGGAGGAAACCCACGCAAACACAGGGAGAACGTACAAAACTCCTTGCAGATGTTGTCCTTGGTGGGAATTAAACGCAGGACCTTGGGACCTCAGTGTTGCAAAGGCCACAGTGCTAACCACTTGAGCCGCCATGCCGCCACAGTAGCTCATTATTCTCTAGGGTCTGGAGAGATCTAAGGAAATAATAATTTGCATTTGATTCTCATTAAATAAATTTGATGCAAATCAAATTTAAAAAAAAAAAATTCTGGAAGTTTGCTAACTCAAATTTTAACATTATGGTGATCCCTCCTATGTATTCTTGATTTTTTTTATATTTTTTTTTAAAGTGAACTAAGTTTTTAGATTCAATTCTGCTAGTGGAGAGTACAGTTTTCAATGCAACAGACATTTAAGTAATAACAGGCAAATATGATCAAATGTACCCCATTTAGTATACTCTTTTTTATAAAGATTCTGAGGGCTATAGGTATTTGTGCTCTAACCATGCATAATAATAATGTAATACCAAACATTAATTAAACATTAGCTTCAATACCCATAGGTCTGAAGCATTGTTTCATATTTATGATCTATTTTTGTTTTTCTCTATTTTTGGCTTCCTAAGTGTTTTGCGAGTGCTCAACCTCCTTGACAGGCGTGATGTAACACCTTTTTAATTGTACCATTTGCTTTCCAAACTTTGCAGTGGTGAAGACTACTCACAGTGTGTTATATCAGTAGGACAGAAAGCCTGATAACGGTGTTGTTTTGAGATAAGCCAATTATTGTAATATATTATTATAAAATGTGAAAAAATGTTCACAGTTATTAAGATAACCTCATAAATATTCAAACTACCTCATTAGATTGTTGATTACTGAGAAAGCAGATATATTGGTTGCATGCATCTGACAATCAAAGGCTTATGATGAAATGCCAGTTGAAAACCATTATGCATGTAGGATATTCCTATTTACTCATTTTTAAGCCTGGAAATTCATACAGCATAAAATAGTCTCAGTCATTTTGTAATATTTGACTTGGAAAATGAACAGATCTTCCTTTATAAACTACGGTAATACTGCCAGATGCATTTGTTGATTCCAGTTTCACAAGACCGCAACTTGAGGTACTTTAAGGTGCCGTCACACCTGGCAACGTCGCTAGCGACATCGCTGAAAAAGTGACGTATCAGCGATGTCGCTAGCGACGTTGCGCTGTGTAAACGAGCGGCGCGATCGCGTTTTATCGCTGGTCGCAGGTTGACAGGTTTACGGGAAGAACCGTAAACCTGTCAACCGGCGACCTGCGATAAGGCTGGATCGCGCCGTGTGACATCGCCAGAGCGATGTCGGCGGCGATCCAGCCTATACCACAGCGTTGCTGCGGATCGCTCGCTGGGCTGAGCCCAGCCCAGCGAGCGATGTCACCGCCCGCATCGCTGCGGTGTCGCCGGCCGCAGCGATGCTGTGTGACAGCTGGCCAGCGATGTCGGAACCGAGCGGGCACCCGCGCATCGCTTCCGACATCGCTGGCCAGATCGTGCTGTGTGACAGCACCATTAGTGTTTGTGTCATGACCGTGACAGCTGAATCTCAACAATTTTACTCGACCAAAATTGGTACTACCAAATTCAGGGGTGATCTATGAATCTGTTCTTCTGAACCTTAGATCAGTATATCCTAACATATGCATCATTTAATTACCATGTTTGAAAACATTTGTGATTACATGATACTCTCTCACATGATGACTATGCTCAGTGTGTCTATATATGGCCATTCTTTAGTTATGATGTGAATGCAGTCTTTCAGGTGTTTCACTGTCAAACCTCTTTAATGTTTTGAATGAAATTGAAAATTTTAACCAAATTTAGGCACATGTATGGCTGGACATACTTAAAACTTTGGGTCACTAGTCGAGATGAGCGAACCTTTTAAGGTTCTATTCTGTTTGGGTTGCCGAACTTTCCGGTGTTGAGCAAAACTGTTTGAGTTCGGAGTTTGAGTGCTTTATGTTTGCCCGGTACTGGAGCGAGCACTGTGGCAGGGTATAGTTGGTAAAAGGCCCGGCGCAAGCTGCGTGCAGTGTTTGATCGTCTCGCACTGGGCTTTAAAATCAAAGTTATTGTGTGTTTTACTTATGAAAGTGTTTTACCTCTGGCTGGCTGTATGTGGGCGGAGAGCTGAACTACCAATCAGTGACTTCCATTGAGATTCGGATCAAGTTCAGAGTCAGTAATAGTGCTCCAAAGAGTTAGGCTGCACTGCCCAAACCCGACTTCACTCATCTCTATTCAGTAGAAGCAAGTAGTTGTTTCATTGTTTTGGCCAAATTATGGAAACTAAAATGCACCATGCTCCCACCATGTGAAATCAATCTTTACCTTATGACAGTATTTAAATGCTTAGTACAGACGTGCACAACATTTTCTAGCCTCATGTCTATGGTATAATATTGACTCACTTCTATGTAATACCAGGTGAGAAAATACGTAGGAGAGATGATATCACAGTCATTTCAATATTTGCTCTTTCCTAGACTGAACATGGTAGACAAGATCCCAATTTGTCTAATTGCTCTTCTCTTAGGGGCTTTATTGCCATTTGTACACGATATGAGATAACAATTATAGAAACACCGACCAGGTTATCTGCCATCAATCCGAGAGGTTACAGCAAAGATGGCCAGTAAATTTTACAGCTAGCTTAAATGACCTGGGAAGACATTTTATAGTTACTCATTAAATTTTAATTCATTTTTCAAACAGGGAAGTAAAATTCCAATATGCCCTTCTTTCCACCTTGACCCAAAATGAAATTACATGGAGATGCTCTTCCCAGGCCTGTCTACCATCTTCTCTCCCGTATAAACCAAAATGACAAAATAACTAGTTTTATTCCTAAAATTTAAATAAGGAATTATATTTTTTGCCTCGAGAGAATGTATTTTAAATGTGAGTAGGATTGGCATTCTGACAGAAAAGAAATAGTTTAGTAGTAAAATAATTAATATAGCATTTGTTGTGTAATGAGGGGCTATTTAAAACCAGCAGTGCTACTTAGCCAAAAGCTCCAGGTCGTGATGTGGCTCATAAGTCCTTTAGAATGTGTTTCCATTTAGTGCTTCGCTTGAGGCTGCAGAGCCGTCTGGAGTGGTGCCTGCATTCTCCTAGATAATGCCCGAAAAATCATGCTTCCTACCATATACCGGTGCTATATAATACAAAGTAGCTAACACTTATACCCTGAGGTGCTATTCTAAGATGGGTTATTAATTAGATTGCCAGGGGGTACATTAAAGAAACAGTACAAATGCAGACATAGATTCCTATTCCCGGATTAGCCTGTAGAATTGTAAAATTTCACCTCTATATTCTGATGTAGCTTATTTTTTTCTCATTTTTACAGTAGCCGTTCTTCCCATTAGTCTATACTTACTGTAAGTGACAACATTGCCTGGATGAGATGCTATCTTTCATTGGTGGCATTTAAGGACACGTTCCCACAATCAGTGTTTGCAACGGATTGGCCGTAGTATGTTGTCGCTACGGTCCTAAACTCTGCTTGTACAGTACAAGCACAGTGGATGGGATTTCAAAAAAATCCCATGTTCACTGTATTTGTTTTTCTGCAGTATAAACTGACATGCGGGGCATTTTCCAGCTACAAGCATGTCAGTTTATTGCTGGGAGTCATAGAAGATCTCGGCGAGTAAATGCATTGACTGTGGGCACAGGCGGCTGCACAGAGATCACCACTACCCTGCAGGAGAGGAGACACTACCTCCAGGATGCAATGTCTCCAGATTGTGTGGACATAGCCTAGGGTATGTTCCCATGATCAGGACCAATTGGCTCCAGATGCACCGTATCCTTCTCTGAGAGACTTGAGTGTTATCCACTAGAGAAAACAGAGTCCATGCCCACGATCAGTGTTCTGGGCTCTGTTGATTGACGCTGTGTTCTCCCATCAAGAACATGCTGCATTTGAATTCCTGCTAATCGTGATAGTGGGCACGCAGACTAAGGCTGTTTTCACACGACTGTCTTTTTAAATCCGTGGGATTCTGTGTAAAACTGGATACAACCAGATCTGTTTCCTCCCAATAAACTGTCAATGGGGATGGAGGAACTTGTGGTTGCATCCGTTGTACCTGTTTCCACACTGATCTGTTTCTTTCCGTTTTTTTTAGCAAATACCAAAAACGCAACTTGTAGCATTTTTGTTGCTTGCATAAAACACGGAAGCACATGGAGCCTTGTCTATCCGTCTGACTTTGAAATGGAGCTCTATGGAACTCAAATCCAGGGGAACACGGATCCGTGTGCATCCTGGTGCACGAATCTGGTTTCCAGACTGAGCATGCCCAGAAGCCAGTTGCATATGACACACCCACTAGGGGACATGTCATTTGTCTAATACTAACATCACCAGTTATTTTTTCCACGTATTTTTGTTTCATAAATTAAAGTAATAATTTATATACCGTAAAAGGTTATTAAAATACAGATACATCTATATAATTTTTTATGTACTTTGTTTCTGAAATGTTTTCTCTTGTAGCAGATACAGCTGTGTTTGCAAGATAGTCATGGATGTTTATAGGCCTGTACTGGAAGTCCTTATCGGTCCAGGGTTTATTTTTTATAAGCAAGATCTGTGAGTTTCATCAGTAATGATTACTAAAACTGTGAATTTTATGCCTGGTCCTGTTGAAATGTTTATTTACTTTCATGTTTTAAAGACATAAGAAGTCGGGCTGGTTTCATGCAAGGACATTATCTGATGTTAAAACTGAAGGTACATTCAATAAGGGTAAACTGAAATTGTGCCATTACTGCAAGTACAGTGTTCTAGGTTGAAGATTGAAAATATTTGCAAAATGTCCCAATTTAAAATACTGGATAGTGAACTACATTTAAAGGACATGTGTTATTTTATTTGGCATTTGATTCCCTCTAACAGCTAGTGCCTGCTACTCCTCACTACCTGCTACCCCTCTTCTCTCTCATGTCCTCTATTCCCTACTTTAATATATTTTTATTCCTATTTTGATGTCTCCACCACAGCAAATATCGATCCCAAGTTGTATGGAGCTGTGATACAGCCATATATACGACAATTATTAAAAAGGACCTGTCACCCCCCTGCTGCATTGCAATCTAAATGCAGCACTGAATGCAGCATGTCTGCTGCATTCAGGGAAGGGGTCCTCCATGTGTCTGTGTACTGTGTACCCCGAGATGTAGGCTTAGAAAAACGTACAGTTAGAAGCCATGGAGGTAGTCCCTGTGGCTGGAGTGAACTCGATTGACTTGGGGGCCATTCCCTCCCCCCTCTGCCTGTCTGTGCCACCTCCTGCTGTGCTGTTTATACTTTGTTCAGACACCTTGGCAGGAATCTGGAGCTGATGTCAGGACAAATGATTTGCATGCTGTGAGTGACAGAGAGGATTGGGAAGAGCCAGCACAGCAGAAGCAGCACAGAGAGGCAGTGGGGGATGGAATGGCCACCATCAATCAAGCTCCCTCCAGCCACAGTGACTGCCTCCATGGCTTCAAACTGTACGTTCTCCAAATTCTATATCTCGGGCTACACAGCACACAGACACATGGGGGACCCCTTCCCTGAATGCAGCAGATATGCTGCATTCAATTCTGCATTTAGATTGCCATGCAGCAGGGTGTGACAGGTCCTGTTTAACTATTTGTAAGACTAGCTAGCTGAATACAATTTATTTACTTTCTTCTTTTGAGTATTCTTTAATTTTAGGGCATTTTCCAACCCATTCCTGTAATGTACACTGCTGTTCAGAAATACAGTAGCATATGGTGCTCAAATTGTACCCTACGTAAATCAATTTATCCTATGTGGTATATAATTTTTACTGTATACCCCTGCATGAAAAAACTCTGCTCTTTGATGCAATAAAAAAATTTGACATGCCAATGTATACCGGACTGGCATGTGGCCAATAGCAGTGCTCCGATGATAAAGGCTTATGGATATGTTCACGTCTGTACCAAGGTCTTTACCATTATATACCCTGAATGTAGTTTAAAAAGTCTTCATAGAGCCTTATCCAATACTAGCATATTACAAGTCATTACATTACATTCTTAGAAAAAATATGGTAATTGTCACTCTTCCTTTAAGAAGTGCTTTTCTACTCTGTCTGAGGCAACAGTTTCAAAAAAGGCTACTTTAGACAGACTTAGCAGAAGCCACTCTGTTTGCAGAATCCAGAGAAACCCTGACACTCTTTAACCCATGTAACAGTATATGGATCTGGATTTACATCAGGGTCCAACGTATTGCTACCAACAGAAGAGTTGCTGTCCAGAGGAGCGAACCAAAGGCAAGAATGGGCACCAAGCAGGGTCTAAGAGACAAAATCAGGATCCATAAAAGTAGTCAAAAAACATAGGCTGAGGTCAGAACAAGGGACAATAATTACAAGAGGCAAAACAGACTGGGCTGAGACAGAGAGTAGTAGGCTATATCTGGCAGCTTTCATCAGCAAGCTGGAAACTTTATTAGGGTGTGGTGCGTTCTAATAGGCTGAAGCAAGGAACTGTTGACTCCAGCTGGACAGCACACACACCCATTCTGCCAGACTGGAAAGTACTGCAAGGTCCCAGCCACTCTTAACCTTATTCGAAGGACAACTGGAAAGTATTGCAGGTCCCAGTCACTCTAACCTTCACTGTCCTGAACTTCTGGTTCTGACATCTTCATTACCAGCACCACCCACAAAGTAAATACTATGATGTCTGACGACAGAAGCAGACATTGCAGGAGTAGGTTCTGGTAAAGATGTGACATTTACTCTGACAAAGAAATGGCTAAGGATAAACTTTGCAGCATTTCAAGTCCCACTTGGTATATACAAATCTAAGACCAAAATTCCTCTGTGTAAATGTTTAATTGAAGATGTGTCTTGTGCATAAAGATAATAATAAGGCAGTTGTCAAGAGAGCCTTTAAATGTCAGCAATTCTCATTGTACTTATGGAGGACTCTGTGAATGTGTGTCAGAATTGCAGTGTGACAGTGCAGCATGTTTATGTAACTACTATTACTACCAATAATTCACATTAATGTGAGTCATTGAATGGCTAAATTCTGGTGTGGGACATAGATCAAGCAAAAATGTATGCCAGCAATTATGTTTATGGTCTATTACTGTGGTTACACTAGAGATCTCAGTGGCTTTAGTTTCCTACACAACAGTCTCTAGGAAAAGGTAAATCTCTAGACTTATAAAGAAAAGAATATCTCATCCAAAGGCAACTCCAAGTGTATGTGGGCTCTAGGGAATATTGCAACCTCTTACTGTGGAACATCATTTATCCTCCCAGTTTATTATACATAATAAAATTAATACTTTGTCATTTTTTGGACTATTATTGTTTTTCATTGCATACATTTTATTTTTACATTTGTAACAGAGATCACAAAAGAGCCCACCACATGTAAATATAAAGAAAAGGTGCTTGCATATGCTGCAAAACCTTTAACCTTAGGGCTCAGACACACGGACGAGTGCAATGCAAGAAAATCTCGCATGTCACTCTGACCAATGTTATTAAATGAGTCTGAGCAGATGAGCATTTATTTTCAGCTCTTTTCTCATCCAGATTCTGGATGAGAAAAAAGCTGCAACATGCTGCAAGTGAATCCGATAATCGTGCGAGACTCGCCAATGCAAGTCAATGGATGAGAGAAAAAAACGGATAGCGTTTTTAGCATGGCCTTTCCTGTGCTATAAAAAGTTTGAATAGATAGACAGATAAATAGATAAAGTAGATAGATAATAGGATAGATATAAGAATTAGGAAAAGGAGCAGCACTGCTTGCTGGTTGTCCTAAGTGCACAGGGTACCAAGCAGTCCTTCGAACAGCTTATGTATACATACGAATATAAAAATGGTCGCAGCACTCCAAAGGTGATGTAAAGATGCTCTGTTTATTCCAGCATAGGCACAAATGGCTCAAATGGCCATTTGTGCCTATGCTGGAATAAACAGAGCATCTTTACATCACCTTTAGTGTGCTGTGACCATTTTTATATTTGTAATAGGATAGATAGATAGATAGATAGATAGATAGATTAGATAGATAGATAGATTTTACCAGTCCCTCGCTGCTTGCTTCCGGGGTCGCTTATTAAGCTTTATGCATATTCACTGCACTGGCCGGCAATGCCCAATCACAGATGCTTACTCTCGGTGAGAAACTCTGTGATTGACTGTACCAGTGTCTGACGTCATTGTGTGTAAAATAAATAATGAAAAAATTGCATAGGGCTTCACTGTATTTTTCACAGCGCACAGATAAAGTATACAGCTATGGGATGCTACCCTTAGCTGCCTAGTTTTACCTTGGCTGGCAATGAAAAATACAGGGGAGCCCATTTTTCTTTCAATTATTTAAATAAATAAATAAATGAAAAAAGAGGCATCGTCTTCACCCTATTTCTAATTAGTTGCCAGGCAAGGTAAAACTAGGCAGCTGAGGGCTTGTTATTCGGTTATATGGTGACGCCCACCACCCTGTAGAATAGAAGCCTCAGCTGCCTCAGAAATTGACGCATTCAATAGAAGTGCCAATTCCTGGCGCTTTACCCTGTTCTTCCCGATGCCCTGGTGCGGTGGTATCGGAGTGATAGAAATGGTTAATGACAACTGGATATTGACAGCTTGTCATTAAAGTAAAACTTTCATGTCAACAATTTATATGTAACTGCTATCTTTTTCTAATTCCTCACTCTAAATTCTTTCTACTCATGTATTTCTTTATTTATATTTCCCTTCTATCTTCTGTAAACTTCAAATAAAGAGATTCATTCCATTTGTCAATTACAGTGAATGATTCACTTAGTTCTCTGCTGTCCACTCCCCATAAGATGAAAATGCATGTCTGGATGGGGGGGCTGTATTCTCCTCTTTGTGTCTGCAGCCAAGAAAGAGGTGAAATACAACACAGAAACTGTCATAGCATGATGCCTTCTTACTGAAACAGGTGGAGTATAGATAAGTCATATCGGCAATAGCTCTCTCCCTCCATATCTTCATCAGAACAAAAGCTACTGAAACCTGACACTGCACTGTTAGCAAAAGGAGGAGGGAGCTGCTGAGAGGGAGGAGAGAGCTGCTGAAAGGGAGTTGAGAGCTGTTGAGAGGGATTGGATAATTACATGACAGTTTATACAGCACAGGACTATTCCTGTTTGGTTATAATGGAGAGGACGAATCCAGGAGCTCCCTGCAGGGTCTGACAATGCTAATAACATTGAAACTATAAACGGTACAATAATGATTTTACATATTTTTAGAAGGTCTGTCCAGGCACTATTTAAGTTCACATTCAACTATTTACAGCATGGGAAAGACCATGTTAAAAATGAATGTCATACGCATGACATCTGGAGGCTAGTCTAAAAGGCTGATCCTGAGCATCGTCTCCCTACCCTTCTCACCGCTCCAGCATTTAGGAGACGTCAAGCACCCGAATGCAAGCCTCCAACTGGTTCGTTTATCTCTGGTCCTAAGCATCTAAAGATTTATATATAATTACTTTCAATTTTGTACAGTGGAAATGTACCATTTTCTATATTTCTGATAGTTTAAGTTTCTGCTTTTGGCCAGTGTTTCTTAAAATTTGTTTTTGTATTGTTTGTCAGTCGAGGAGTGCTGCCCTACTAATCCAATCCAAGAGATGCCCATGGTTGACTAATTCTGCGGAAACAATCCATAGAACTATTTATGTATTTGTGCATGATTATCATATGTAAACATCCTTTAAACCTAATTTCCATGACTTTGGTACCCAATATATCTACACATATATAGACATACAGGTATTAGTGCATAAATTATGTATTCTTTTAAATCTACCAAACAAACCCTTAAAGACCCTCTTCTCTGTCTTCCGCTTTTCCTTTATTATTGAGCTAACATAAATGCCGACTTAATCCCTTTTATCCTCTTGTTTTGAAAGGCAACATCTTACACTTCACGGTGACACATAAGAAATAGTAAAATACATACAGATCCCTGACGCTCTAATCCATTATGTCAATGTTTTCACGTTAATGTCCTTAGCAAACAAAGTTTGTGAATCTTGGTCTAGGATATGATCATGGCCAGTGGTGCAGAGTAAATCTGTGTTCCCTCTAAGGATTTCTGATATACTAAACTTCTAATGCATGAGCAACATAATATCTCTTGTGAGATTAAATTAAATTGATTCTTGCTATTATGGAGTAGGTGCTAATCTGTTATATAAGAGAAGGATTTGATTTAATAGAAGCAGCAGACAAATCAAAGTTTTTAGAAATAAAACTCAGCAAGCGAAGTCAAACCAGTAAGTATTTTTACTGATGAGTAAACTTTTCTGTAACACTATACCTTATGCAAAAGATAAAAAAAACAAACATGGAGGTTCCATACTAAGTATAGAACTTAATATAAAAATAGTGTTTTACCTAAGGTGACTTTATAATTTCACCCCTGTGAAAAGCAGATAGTACATCAGTACACATAGAGATAACTGTGCTTGATAGACTTTAGGTACTCTATCATTGAGTGGGCAGTACAGTGGCACAGTGATTAGCTTTCAGGCCTTGCACCACTGGCGTCCTGTGTTCACCACATTTTGCATTGGTTTCTATTGAAAATTCTCATCATCTCTCCAAAGTTCATTTTTATTATTTTTAATAGACAATTGGCCCTAGAATTTATATATGCTTTGAATAAGATACAGGGTTCAGAATTTAAACCCCATTAAAGAAGGAGAGGGCTGCTAACTATCCCATGGCTATATAAAGAATAATAAATAAATATTGGGTAATATTAAAAGGTTGTCTACTATTAGGACAACCTTTTGTGATTCCACTTGTTTCCCCCATGTAAATTTCCCCATGTAAATTTAAAAAGTATATACTCACCTCCGCCTGCTGGTGATGTTGCAGTGGTCTTGGCATTCGCATTCCCTGGGCTCAGGTGACATTGTGAAGTCACGCGAATCCTGAGACCAATCACCACAAACAACAAATGATTTAAGCTCCCATCACACATAGCGAGATTGCTGGCGAGGTCGCTGTTGCGTCACAGGTTTTGTGACGCAACAGTGACCTCACCAGCGATCTCACTATGTTTGACACATAGCAGTGACAGGGCCCCCGCTGTGACATCGCTTATCGTGTCGGAATAGCCTGCACCATTTTTTGATCATCGGGTTCCCGCTGGGCAGCATGCATCAGTGTGTTTCATGCCTTAAAAATGACCTCGTTGGCGACTCACAACTCAGCCATGTAGGTCTGAGTTGTCAGACTAGCTGCTGTGTGACAGAGTCCCAATGACTGCCGAGGTCATTATATGGGTCACCGTATTGTTGCTGCATCGTTCAGTAGATCTGACTGTTTGACATCTCACCAGCGACCACGTAGTGACATTCCAGCGATCCTTACTAGGACGTATCGTTGTCGGGATCGCTGGAACGTCGCCAAATGTGATGGGACCCTTAATCAACAGGAAGTGAGCAGTACTGCTGCCGCTCAATTTCCTTTGATTGCTCCTGTGTCCGAAGGCGGGGAGACAGAAGCTGGTGGTGATTGGTCTCAGGACTTATGTGAAGTTACATTATCTCATGATCATGGGACTGTGAATACCGACACCACTGCAACAGCCCCAGTATGTGCGGTGAGTATAGGCTTTTATAGTTTACTTGGGGAAAAAGTGAAATCAAAAGGGGTTGTGCAAGTAATGAACAACCCCTTTATATTTTTACACACACTAATTGCTATTATTTACAATTCTATATAGTCTCAAACTTTTACAAAGCTGATTTGTGACAATGAGTGATGCAGTGAGTCTGGAAGACCTCTTTAATACAGCAGACATAGACATCTGTAGGCTTTGAGATACCTCAATATTGTACAAGAAGCCGGGGTTATTCAGTATGAAATATTTTGTCATGTTCTAGCACATATATTACAGAAATATCCATTAGCACCACATGGCAGCACTTGCTTACCTTCTGCTCTATAGTATGGAGCCACAGATACTCTGTATTTGTTTCTACAGGCTTTGTGCATATAGCTCTGATGTGGGCATAAGACCATTGAGAATGTATGATGATTGAACAGAGCGGTGGTGGGCTTGGACAGAATATGGGTTGGGGCTTTTTAAAGTAGTTTTATTAGGTTAAATGGTATTGACACCATTAATATAACGGATAAAATAAATACAAAAAAATCTTCAGTTTGCAGAGGACATGACACATGGAATGTCGAAATAGAGCTGTTTTCGGCTTTACACTGCAGTGTAAAATGAAATATAAATTATAGGTTGCAAGAGGCACAAAAAGTCAACAAGTAATAACAGGCAAGAAACACTGAATGCAGGATGCACATATGACTGATCTTGTCATTGACCCTTTGAGAAGGGTAAAAGAATGACTTGTTAGTACTGTGGCATCAGTGTGAACAAATGTGTGAAGTTTCCAGAAGAATCAAGATCATTCATTAAAAAGAACTGACAGCCTTAAATTAATTCTTTACAATCCCCTTACACATTCTGAAGTATATGAGATTTATAACAACAATCAAAGCTAGTTTGTGCTATAAGATGAATTTCACAGTAGGTTTACTGATATTATTCACTCAGCCTACTTCTTCGATAAATAACAATAGTACTGCCGGAGTCTTCAGTCTCCATCACACTGCCCCGTTGCTTTGCTTTCTTGTCTTTCTCTTTTCAGGTTTTCTTTGTATAGAAAGAAAAATGATGCATTTGAGATTCAATTGAATATGTCTTGCCTGAATTTTTTGTTCTAAAAGAAATATCAATGTTTTGCAGCTTTTAAAGATTTTTGAACCAGTGATGAAATGTTTCTAAGACGGTGTTTGAACACTGAAACTGTTTTTCTTCATAGACTCCATCTTAGATCTTTTTCAGAGATATTTATGCTTGCTTCTTGGGTTGCCATGGTGGATTTTTTTTAATGGCTAAAGAAAAAATTGTAATGAAATCAAGGTTAAATATTGGACATCAGGATTTTCACAAAAATACATAGGTTGCTACCAAGAGGAAAAATATTAAATATGAGAAATATATTGTACATCACAACTATATATCACAAAAATCCATCGAGCACATAAGTAATCAGATACCACATTAAAGTGTATCAAAATTGTATCAAATTTAATTTTATTACATGTTCTGCAAGACAAAACACAATTTAAAAGACTTGAAAAAGCTCAAAATCTGCTGTAGGTACCTGTCTTTTATATGGTCAAATGACCCCCAACATGCATACATAGTTATGGGACCCACGCCATAGCAGAATAAATGCATGTGAAAAATGCATATCTGTTAAGTATATAAAAAACACATACCCAAATGTATAACTACCGTATATACTCGCGTATAAGCCGACTTTTTCAGCCCAAAATTTGGGCTGAAAAGTCCCCCCTCGGCTTATACGCGAGTATATGTATACAGCCGCAGCCCCGGAGGTATACAGGCCCCCCCCCATCAAGCTCCAGGGCCCCCCCCATCCTGTAAAGGAATATCATACTTACCAGTCTCCTGTCGCGCCGTCCGCAGCTGCCGACACGCGATCCCGGGCTTCATTCAGTGAGGTGTACTGAGAAGACCTGTGGTGACGTCAAGGGGGGGCGTTCCCGGGGCGTTCCCAGCGCTGATTGGCTGTTCGCGGTCATGTGATATGTATCACATGACCGCGAGTGCCCGGGAACGCCCCTCTGACATCACCACAGGTCCTGTCAGAAGAGACCTCACTTGGAACTGGGGATCGCACAGCGGCAGAAGGCGTCGGACAGGTGAAGTATTCATTCTTTTTTATTTTTCAGACCTCAAGGGGGGGGCCTGTATACCTCCGGGGCTGCGGCTGTATACAGCCCTGGGGCTGCGGCTGTATACAGCCCTGGGGCTGCGGCTGTATACAGCCCTGGGGCTGCGGCTGTATACAGCCCTGGGGCTGCTGCTGTATACAGCCCTGGGGCTTCTGCTGTATACAGCCCTGGGGCTTCTGCTGTATACAGCCCTGGGGCTTCTGCTGTATACAGCCCTGGGGCTTCTGCTGTATACAGCCCTGGGGCTTCTGCTGTATACAGCCCTGGGGCTGCTGCTGTATACAGCACTGGGGCTGCTGTATACTACCTAAGGGCTGCTGTATACTACCACTGGGGCTGCTGTATACACCACTAGGGCTGCTGTATATACCTCTGGGGCTGCATATACCTCTGGGGCTGCATATACCTCTGGGGCTGCATATGGGGCAGCATATACCTCTGGGGCTGCATATACCCCTGGGGCTGCATATGGGGCTGCATATACATATGGGGCTGCATATACATATGGGGCTACATATGGGGCTGCATATACCTCTGGGGCTGCATATGGGGCTGCATATACCTCTGGGGCTGCATATGGGGCTGCATATACCTCTGGGGCTGCATATGGGGCTGCATATACCTCTGGGGCTGCATATGGGGCTGCATATACCTCTGGGGTTGCATATACCTCTGGGGCTGTATATACCTCTGGGGCTGCTGTATACTACCACTGGGGCTGCTGCTGTATACTACCACTGGGGAGGCTGCTGTATACCTCACTGCTGGGGGTTGTATACCTGTGCTGGAGTCCACCCTCGGCTTATACGCGAGTCAATAAGTTTTCCCAGTTTTTGGGGGCAAAAGTAGGGGGGTCGGCTTATACACGGGTCGGCTTATACACGAGTATATACGGTAATTACATAAAAGAATTGCCGTATTTTCTGGATTATAAAACGCCCTTTTTCCCCCAGATTTGGGGAACAATAGAGGTACATTTTACAATCCGGATATAATATAATGACTCAGTATGTTGGCAGTGGAGCAGAGTAACAAGAGGCAGGGATTGCGATGCTGCAAGCTCAGGGCTCGGAGGAGGAGTCACAATGTCGGGATTATGGTGCCATTGATCTTTTGGCAATGGACTATAGAAAATGGCTGCAAAGGCGGAGCATGCGCTGATTGAGCTCTTGGAGTGTTGAGAACTCAATCTACACATATGCTGCATCTGACTCAGTGGACTTTAGGAAAATGGCTGCGGAGGCCGCGTGTGTGCAAATTGAAATCTCCACTGTAATTTTCCTGAAGTCCATCACGTCAAACGCTGGCAGAGGAATGGCACCTGCATCCCCCCACCGTGACACATCCCTCCCGGGCCCACAGCATCACCGACCCTGCCTCCTAAGACTTCACCACTTTAGCAAACCCCTGGAAAGCTACATTTGGAATAAGACAAAGTCTGTTTTAACATTAAAAAAAATATTTTTTTTACTATTTTCCTACTTTAAATTTGGAGAGACAGATCCCCATTTTAACATTAAAATTTTTTTTTCCTATTTTCCTCCTTAAAATTTAGGGTGTGTTTTATAATTCGGTGTGTTTTATAATCTACAAAATACGGTTTCTTACGTTGCAAAGTGAATTAATGTGTACTCCAAAAATGATGCAGCATCAATATTACAAAGTGAACAGGCTCAGGCTAGCTTCACACCACGGCAAGATCCGATCCGGGGCTGTCAGGGATGAACTTGCAGCCCCGGACCGGATCAGCACACAGAAGGCTAGCTTCACACCACGGCAAGATCCGATCCGGGGCTGTCCGATGTAAACCAGACAGCCCCGGACTGTATTTTGGCCCCATAGTATCCTTGCTCATTCAGACAGCTATCTGCCATCCGGTTTCCATCTTTCCGGAAGAATCCGGGAGAATTCGGATTTTTCCCCTGGACAGACAAACGTTGCTTGCAACGTTTTTGTGTCCGGGAGAAAAATCTCCCCAAATTGGCATCTCCTGGATTCCCCCGGGTCCTCCCAGGAACCGGATACCGGCGGCTAGCTCCCTGTGAGCCGCGGTCCTGAATCATCAGCAGCGGCAGCTGCGTCCAGCTGCACACCGGACCGGAGGGCGTATTAGCCCTCCGGTTCTGTGTGCTGATCCGGTCCAGGGCTGTCAGGTTCATCCCTGACAACCCCGGATCGGATCTTGCCGTGGTGTGAAGCCAGCCTTAGAAACCATAGACCATGTATGGGGATAGTTCCAGAGGGGCAACTATAATTATGGAATTATTTTTTTAATGCTGCTTCTTGTTATACCATTCAAACCAACAGGAAGATAAACCTTCAGCAAAGTAGTTTTCAGGGTGCTCAAAAAATCGAAAGAACTCATTAATCTTGATTATTTCTCATAATTCAAAACTTCACAAGTCCTCTTTTATCCCTGTCCCTGCACATTAAGACATATAATAGCTTATCATGATAGAAAGGGTTTTATATAAGCTTGACACAGCACAAAACAAATATTTAGAAAGAATGATGTATTGTGTTTTCCATGAGGAAATGTGCTGAACTGGTCCAATTTGATGATATAATTATTATAATGTACAGTAGCTGTACAGTAGCTATAACCAGTGGCATTACTGGAATCTCATGGGCCCCAATGCAAAATCTCCAATTGGGCCCCCAAATATTGTAAGTCTTTAATAGCACTGGTCTTTTTATATAGTCAAAAGTGACTCTAGGCTCCAGGGACCATTAGTGATTGTAACTCCTACATCTATTGTACTTACACCCTTGGCTATCACACACTGCATACCTGTAATGCTTTGGTACTCCAGAATAAGTCATTCAGAAAAGCTTTGGCTGACCATTTATAACAAATAAACCAGGCCATTCAAGGAGGGAGGCTTTTTAGCAGAAGTCTGTGCTCTGGCTGACAAAAGGTGGGTGAACCCTAAGTGGGAGACCCCTTTTTCATAACTTGTAATAGGACATATAGATGTTGTCTTAATGATCCATTTTGGACTTCAAGTTATGCCACAATCTAAAGTTTTCATTATTTGTCACTCTTGTGTTCTGGTTCTCAATGAGCTCTATGTAGACTATATTGAAGTACATAATTGGTGTTCAAAGTAAATATTAGGTATATAATCAATTTTATTATAAAATAAGGCTACATTCAGACACAACGTAATACCCGTGTAATCCCACATTTACGCGGCGCTTATGAGCGCTTGCGTAAATGCAGCTCAAAACAAAGCTGGACACGCCTTCCAGCAAAAGCTATGGCTTTTGAATGCAGTCACACTTTTTGCACTAAACACGTGCAAAAAAAGCTCCACTGCAAAATTACGCGGGTATTACACTGCGTCTGAACATAGCCTAATACTGCCTGCTTCTTTTTTACTTGATTTCCTTCTCAAATTATTTGGATAATTACCAAAAATAATGAATACAGATTAAATAAATGATTGATAGGGCCATTTATTAAAATTGCTATATGATAGAGTTTAATCATACGGGAAAGTGGGAGGTTTCAGGTCCTTTTTAAATTATATATATCCAGTCAGATGTGTCAGTTTTCATCATAAATTTATTTAGAAAATGTTCATACATATAAATAAATCATTTCATGACAAAGTGTTTTACATAGAATATACATAGATTTCATAGATTGTTTATTTCATAGAGGATCAAAGTATTAAGGTGACATTGTGACATTTAAAATTTCCATGTGGTAGGTTTTATCCCTCTTTTACATGGACCAGGGACATGAGCAGAGTTTGTGGGCATTGGATCTATTTTACTCTGCATATGCAGTGCCTATCAGGTTTACCCCTCTAATAGGGGATAGAGGCTGACTATATAGAAAATTGCAACCCCCATTTTTGGAAAAACTTGCAGAGTGATATTCGTTATTCCCATGTAGGGCTCCTGCAGTTTTATCCATCCCTGGGGGAGCATTTACTGTTGTCAGCCCTATATGGATATCAACCAGACCTATGCATATCAAAAGTATCAGGGGTATCTCACCCTCCCACAGCTCCACACTTACCCATGTCCTGTAATGGGGTAGAGTACCGGGTGCCCCCAGACGCGTTTCGCTTTGGGCTTTCTCAATGGGGTCCGTTTTAACCCGCCGGCCGGCATCTTTTTATATCTACATTGAGATCCCTCACATGTGTATCACATTTCCTGGTCCGCCTCTTCCCTTGCGACTCGCGGCCAATCCCGAGGCCGGAGAGTCAGTGGCCACCTGCTCTCATCCAGCCAATCCGGGATGCCTGCGACGTCACTGGGGGGCGGGACCGGACATTGCACAGTAGAATCTCTCACCAATAGTGCCGTGGTTTGGGCGGAAGTGCGGTTTCCGCCATCTTAGAGGCTGGTGTGTCAGCAGACACCCATAATAACCTTATAATAAGGGCGGAAATCGCAACCCTGCCATTTTGGACCTGGGCACTTCACTTAATTCACACAGATAAACTCTTTTTCAGGTCTTTTTAAAGTATCGGGGCAATTAGAGTCATGGGATTGCACATAGGGAATACAGCACTGTATACACAGCACTGTATGCCTTTATCCCAACATAGCTGTGGTGTACCTATGATTTCCCGGATGCAGCTCAATTACTTTCATGTGCATGAGTAGTCTATATATCCGTCATACAATACCTCTACCCCCATGTATTTCATAGGAGGGAGGATTGTAATCAGGTACATATCCCCTGTGAATTAAGTGAAGTGCCCAGGTCCAAAATGGCGGGGTTGCGATTTCCGCCCTTATTATAAGGTTATTATGGGTGTCTGCTGACACACCAGCCTCTAAGATGGCGGAAACCGCACTTCCGCCCAAACCACGGCACTATTGGTGAGAGATTCTACTGTGCAATGTCCGGTCCCGCCCCCCAGTGACGTCGCAGGCATCCCGGATTGGCTGGATGAGAGCAGGTGGCCACTGACTCTCCGGCCTCGGGATTGGCCGCGAGTCGCAAGGGAAGAGGCGGACCAGGAAATGTGATACACATGTGAGGGATCTCAATGTAGATATAAAAAGATGCCGGCCGGCGGGTTAAAACGGACCCCATTGAGAAAGCCCAAAGCGAAACGCGTCTGGGGGCACCCGGTACTCTACCCCATTACAGGACATGGGTAAGTGTGGAGCTGTGGGAGGGTGAGATACCCCTGATACTTTTGATATGCATAGGTCTGGTTGATATCCATATAGGGCTGACAACAGTAAATGCTCCCCCAGGGATGGATAAAACTGCAGGAGCCCTACATGGGAATAACGAATATCACTCTGCAAGTTTTTCCAAAAATGGGGGTTGCAATTTTCTATATAGTCAGCCTCTATCCCCTATTAGAGGGGTAAACCTGATAGGCACTGCATATGCAGAGTAAAATAGATCCAATGCCCACAAACTCTGCTCATGTCCCTGGTCCATGTAAAAGAGGGATAAAACCTACCACATGGAAATTTTAAATGTCACAATGTCACCTTAATACTTTGATCCTCTATGAAATAAACAATCTATGAAATCTATGTATATTCTATGTAAAACACTTTGTCATGAAATGATTTATTTATATGTATGAACATTTTCTAAATAAATTTATGATGAAAACTGACACAAGTGACTGGATATATATAATTTAAAAAGGACCTGAAACCTCCCACTTTCCCGTATGATTAAATGTATATTTATAGGAGGGGTCCATTCTGGCCAATGGCCAAACCTTTGACGCACATTGTAAGGACAACATTTTTGGTTTTACTTATATGATAGAGTTGTACACAAGCCTGAAACATGAGGGGATTGTCTCTTGTAGTCTCCAATGTAAGCATTTCATGGGAATTAGGATGCAAAGCACATACTGATTAGCCCCATGGTCCTTTACTTTCAATCATCAATTTTCTCATACAGTTTAGGGTTGTCTATGGCAATAACATTCTTGATTTTTTTCTTCATTTTGGATATCATAAAAATAGGGAAATTGCACAGATTTTACCAGGAAGTTTGATTTGCAGTTAATTTATTCTGCATGCATTGAATATGCTTTATCATGCTCTGGAGTCTAAAAAGACCACATAGTTTAATAAATGTAAGATGTAGAGAAAAAAAAAATATCTCACAACTCACCTCCACTGCATACTGTCCCCTCGGACCTTGGCTGTTCACCTTACTGCCGTGGTGTGTTGAAGCCCCAGGCATCTTCATGCTAGGCTGAGACATCCAACCGTAACTATGCCCCGATGTCCAAAGCACAAATGTATCATAAAGACGTGGTGCACACTGTTGACATCATGACCTAGCCTCTACTATGCAACAGACGAACACAGACGTCCTGTGCTTGTTCACCGCTCAAAATCTTGACATAGCACAAAGAGGCCTAACGGGCAGCAGCAGTAAAAAGAGGCCATATAGGGTAGAGAGAGCAGCAGAGCTGGCTGGATAGCGGAACAGTGATGTATTAGTTGTCAAGGGGAGGAGGGTGGGAACTTTTTGAAGTTCAGGAAAACGTTGGCCAGTTTGCCACCATTTTTGCTGAATTCACGCTAAGAAAATATAAGAACAATCTGCAATCTGGACAATAGAGATTTTTGTAAAATTCATGTAGAATTGTATTCCGCATCAATAAATTTGTGAATCTCCAGTTACTAGAAATATTTTGTAAGAATGTATTTAAGCAGGTTTGCTTATGGCAAGATTTCTTGAGACTGACTGAGCAATTGGATACCTTCCTTAGCATAACCATGTGCTATAATCTTCATTCCTAATGGAACACTGGAGACTCGATCAAAGGTTGAACATGTAGTATTTGTAGAACGTGTAATCTGCACACGCCAGTGTCCCATTAAATGATGAAACAGCATTTTTGCAGCAGCAGACATAAAGAAAAGTCGCTGCTAAAACAGGTTATTTTTAAATGAAACTCGAGAGGAAAGGGAAGTAAAAAGCATTAAATAATTAAACACTTCACCAAAATACATAAACTATGGATAATCTCATTTTCTTCACAAGCAATACAGCCGGTACGGTTGATTATAAAGAAGCACAATTTACTGTAGTGTGGTTATTTCCAGTCCCAGACTGTGTTGTTGAACTCGGAGGCAGTGAATGGCATTAGCAGTAATTTCTTAATCTGTCAGGGAATTAACGTGCCATTGCCAATAGATGCAAAGTGATATGCAGTCACTTGTAATTGTCCTTCAGTTGCTATGCATCAATTGTGTGAGGGAAATGCAGCATTGGGAATGGCAAACTGACTTTGAAAGCCTGTTATGGTCACTGTCAGTCATTCGGATGAAATCTGCCTCCCCATTGCCATTTTATTCTCTCACAAAGTGTTGATTAAAATATATCACAGCTATTTTGCTCTTTCAGGCTGAGATAATGTGTGAATCCCAAAGGAAAAATCACACCTCTGTGTGGTTGAAAGAGAAAAGCAGGTGTTTTTTCATGTACAAATTTGCTTTTTTTAACCTCCTGCCCTGAAGGCCTCAACACGTTTCGTACCTGGCTCCTGCTCCAAACACCATTTCATGTACAGCTTCATCAAATATGTTGTGACATCCACTTGCAAGGGAGTGAGAAATCCGTTTTCCCCCTCTAACACTCATAGTCAAGTATTAATTGTGTGTGATGGATATTAATACTTCATAGGTCTGTACAGATTTTGATGATATTTGCATGATACTAAATGTACAGTGTTGAAGTAAGAGACAATATCTCACACGTGCAAGTAAAGAATTTGGGATGGGTCGCCATCATAAACTATTCTTTTTCTGCATGGCCATTTCTCTACAGTACTGTAACAAAAAAAGCAAAGTATAAAAATGTACCCTTTGAGATCAATGATCCTCTAGCACCAGGCTGCAATGAACACAGCTTTTATCTAAAAGGAGGAAGAAAAGGTCAACAAAGCCAATATGATAGTTTAAAGGTAGAATATCAAAATGATATATGAAAGAATAACATCTTTAAATGCGTCCGTATACCTATATATGTCAACTTATCTATCTGATATGGTATTTTACTGACTGTTCATAGTATGTGAGTTATATAAAGTGCCATAGCCGGCATTGTTTCTGGTAGAAGGAAAGGAAAGGAAGAAAGCGCACCGATCTAATGTAAATGTATAATCAGATCGTAGGTGGATGTAGATGGCACTCACCTTTTTTAGGTCTTGTTCACTTGCGTATCGGTCACTAGGGACCATTAAGTATCCAGGAGTAGATTTCCTCAGTACCTCATTTCCTCAGACCTCTGGGAGCGCAAATAGCCTGGTAAAAACTCTATTGGATTATAGGAGGCATTGTTGGCACCAAGGCCCTTATTCTGTACATAATATAGAATTATGGTAGGCGACGTTGAAGCTATGGCTTGGAATACAGTACTTTTGCCCCTAAATTGAACACACAATGATGAATTTTCACATTTTGTGTAGCCTATTGCTTTTGTTATTACATCTCTTACATGCAGATCTTTTTGGAACAATCTGTATTGTGCCTTGTTGGACAATCTGAGAGAATGGTGCATGACTGTCACATAATGCTCTCTTGAGACCTGTCCTTGGTATAACAGTGTTTTAGTTTTTTTTTTAAAGGATTAATTGGCAAATGATGTAGAATATGAGTATTTACTTGTTCAATATATACTATATTCCTTTTTAATACACCCATGGTTCAACTGATAGCTCATGTAATAGAGTTCAGTGTACCTACAAGTGAAGAATACAAAGAAACATGCTTTATCTACTGCAGTATTAGAGAAGACATAAGAGAATCGCTATCAAACCATTCTCTACACAGTCAGTGCCTAAATGACTCTTTAAAACACTTTGTGTGCTGTCTAATGAAACAGTAGTGGGAAGTTTATTGTGTCCAATGTGTAATTTGTTAACTCATAAACATAACTGTAGGAGGAATTAAAGAACCTAAAACCCCAATGCTTCTCATTCTTCTCGCCTAAACCACTTTCTTCGCAAGTATCATTTAGAGCATATTGCTTGTTAGAACCCTATCGTATTTGGTGAAAATGACGCTTTTCACATTTCATGTTATATGCATGAATCCCTTAATTGATTCTTTCTGCTGTAATGCTGTAGAAATGGCGCTGGATAATGAAAGGTTCTGATCACGATGTTCTGACTTGATGGCCTCTCAGCATCAGTGCCAAGCTGTCCTTGAATGTTGACTCAAAGATTAATTTATGGATTTACAGATCTAAACATCTCTTAAATATGATTGCTTCTCCCATATCAATGTGCTTCCTAATAATTACTTTAATGTATCCATTTGCTTCAATACAAAGACCTGCAGGAAAGAAATTGATTCACTTATTTACAAAACTCTCATAAAATTGCAACATTTTGACTCTTACTGGAGTCTTTGTTAAGCCTAAGTGAAGAGAAGAGCAATAAAGTTATTTA
This sequence comes from Allobates femoralis, assembly GCA_033576535.1. Lineage (NCBI taxonomy): Eukaryota > Metazoa > Chordata > Amphibia > Anura > Aromobatidae > Allobates > Allobates femoralis. The sequence continues at coordinate 260,663,070 of JARQOC010000004.1, forward strand.
AAAACACATCTATAAAGATCCAATCTACTGAGGCTAAATTCATGGCCCCTCTAAATAAGTTATCAGATGCATGTATCTGGATTTTACTTGTATGGACATGATTATTTTATTGTGTATTTATTTATGTATATTTACTTATATACATCGATAAATACCCTAAAATAAACATGTTCATACCTAACTATGTTGCCCAGACAGCAGTGGGTTGATATTGTGGTTCCTCAGACCGATAGTTACCTTATGCTCCATAATATTAACTGTGGAGCTATTTCACTTCATTGTACAATTGAAAAATCCACAATTTGTTTTGCATTTATTGCAACTAGAGTGTGTGCAAATTGATTAGCACTGTCCAGTCCATTGGGCAGGACAATGGTCTATATTCACTGGAAAGGAGTGAAGCCCCCGTCACACAGGGCGACATCGCCGCCCATTACAGAGGCAACGTGGGGCGTGGCCTATCACCAGCCTCATGTAAAGGGGCGATGTCGGCAGTGCCGGCCGGTCGCCTGGTTTCAGAGCAGTGCTCTGAAACCAGGCAACCATCATGGGGCGATGTGCACACATCGCCCCATGTAAATGGCCGACGGTGACCTGACAGGCAATGGGAGCCATAGGCTCCCATTGTCCTGCATTGCCGCTTGGGTTTTCAGACACCCCGGCGGCGATGCCGCCTGTCAGCTCGCCGGCGCGGGGCTGGAGATGTCGCCCCGTGTAAACGGGGGATGGCGACAATGGCGGGGCGCCAAAAACGTGCGCGCACCCGCCAGTCACTGCCGACATCCCCAGCCCCGTCGCCTGGTGTGATGTGGGCTTGAGAGAACTGCCTCTTACCTGATTAAATCTAAAGCTTTTCTTTTTTACTAAATTCGCTGCAGGATGATGCACCTGTAATGCCAGGCCGACTGATCAAAGGAAAAGCCAGAGATAACATCAGGTAAGAGGTGGCTCCTGTTCAGTAGCAATAGACCACTGTCATGGCTGATGGAATGGGAATCATTTTGCACCAATTCAATGCATCATGCTATGATTTTTTTTCTAATAGATTCATATTTAAGGTGTTGTCCAAGACTTTTTCTTTTACTATTGCTTAAAAACTAACAGGTTGTTGCTAACCAATGCAACTACCTTTTGTGCCTGACACCAGCACACAGCAGTCATTGATCACCTTTGTTGGTGATTCAACTGCTCTATGTCAACAGAGCAGCTCTTTTCCCTCTATGCTGCTCTATCAATTGAACATGACTGCCAGTGTCATGCTAACTGACCATTGTCTTCCTACAGATAAGCAGCAGGGATGATATCAAATAGTTACAGTGAGGCACTATCTACAGAGTAACGAGAAAAAGCTGCTGCTCTTTCAATGTGATGCCAGCAGGAGCAGTCTATGACCACTCTGTACCATCAGAGAATCATGCTGGGAGTAACAGGAGGTAGTTGCAACCAGCAGGTAGTTAACAACTACCTGCCTGTTAGTTTTTAGGCACATTGTAAACAAAAAGAAAGTAACACTAATCTCCTTTAAATCTGTGAAAAAAACTAATATGGTTGTGTCCTTGACCTCTTTTTTTAGGGGATTCTATTGATCTGAATTTACTAAAAAGAACATTTTGCAGGTATAATATTGCATTTGCATTCCCCAGTGCCCTTCTGAATGTATGCATATACTTGTTACTTTTGTGTGAAACCATAAAATTCAGCATAAATATTTACTTGTATGAACCACGTTAAGCTTAACAAGTTTATTTTTGCATTACAAACCAGCAAAGCAATAAGAAATCCAAAGAGGTACAAAATGGTTCTTTCATCTCAGAGAAATTTAAAATATATTTGACAGCAATTTCACTACATAAATCAACAAACATGCTACTGGAAAGTTGACCTTAATTTTATACGGCACACAGACTGCAAGTCTTCAAGAAACATCGTTATTTAGGAGGTTTACATCAATGATGTTGCTTTGTAGAACATATTAGTACAAATCTATAATTTTCTCCTTCCTTAGAGCAGTCTTTTAATATTACTTCAGATTGTTTGAAGAACTTTGTAGCAAGACCTAATTATAATGCATAATAATTGCAAAGATATCAGTGAGGTCAACATACCAGCATAGGAGATTGATGAGCTGAAGGATACAAGAGAGAACTCATAGGTGACATAGATGTAATATATACAGAGCAGACCAAAAGTTTGGACACAGGTTCTCATTCAAAGAGTTTTCTGTATTTTCATGACTATGAAAATTGTAGATTCACACTGAAGGCATCAAAACTATGAACTAACACATGTGGAATAATATACTTAACAAAAAAGTGTGAATCAACTGAAAATATGTCTTATATTCTAGGTTCTTCAAAGTAGCCACCTTTTGCTTTGATTACTGCTTTGCACACTCTTGGCATTCTCTTGATGAGCTTCAAGAGGTAGTCACTGGAAATGGTCTTCCAACAGTCTCGAAGGAGTTCCCAGAGATGCTTAGAACTTGTTGGCCCTTTTGCCTTCACTCTGCGGACCAGCTCACCCCAAACCATCTCGATTGGGTTCAGGTCTGGTGACTGTGGAGACCAAACGTTTGAACACACCTTCTCATTCAAAGAGTTTTCTTTATATTCATGACTATGAAAATAGTACATTCACACTGAAGGCATCAAAACTATGAATTAACACATGTGGAATTATTTACTTAACAAAAAAGTGTGAAACAACTGAAAATGTCTTATATTCTAGGTTCTTCAAAGTAGCCACCTTTTGCTTTGATTACTGCTTTGCACACTCTTGGCATTCTCTTGATGAGCTTCAAGAGGTAGTCACCAGAAATGGTTTTCACTTCACAGGTGTGCCCTGTCAGGTTACTTTAAGAAATGAAGGTCAGTCAGTCCGAAAAATTGTGAAAACTTTGAAAGTGTCCCCAAGTGCAGTTGCAAAAACCATCTAGCGCTACAAAGAAACTGGCTCACATGAGGACCACCCCAGGAAAGGAAGACCAAGAGTGACCTGTGATGCGGAGGATAAGTTCATCCAAGTCACCAGCCTCAGAAATCACAGGTTAACAGCAGCCCAGATTAGAGACCAGATCAATGCCACACAGAGTTCTAGCAGCAGACACATCTCTACAACAACTGATATGGGGAGACTTTGAGCAGCAGGCCTTCATGGTAAAATAGCTGCTAGGAAACCACAGCTAAGGACAGGCAACAAGCAGAAGAGACTTGTTTGGGCTAAAGAACCCAAGAAATGGACATTAGACCAGTGGAAATCTGTGCTTTGGTCTGATGAGTCCAAATTTGAGATCTTTGGTTCCAACCACCATGTCTTTGTGTGACGCAGAAAAGGTGAACGGATGGACTCTACATGCCTGGTTCCCACTGTGAAGCATGGAGGAGGAGGTGTGATGGTGTGGGGGTGCTTTGCTGGTGACACTGTTGGGGATTTATTCAAAATTGAAGCCATACTGAACCAGCATGGCTACCACAGCATCTTGCAGCACCATGCTATTCCATCCGGATTGCGTTTAGTTGGACCATCATTTATTTTTCAACAAGACAATGACCCCAAACACACCTCCAGGCTGTGTAAGGGCTATTTAACCAAGAAGGAGAGTGATGTGGTGCTACGCCAGATATCCTGGCCTCCACAGTCACCAGACCTGAACCCAATCTCGAAGGAGTTCCCAGAGATGCTTAGAACTTGTTGGCCCTTTTGCCTTCACTCTGCGGTCCAGCTCACCCCAAACCATCTTGATTGGGTTCAGGTCTTGCACAGATTTCCACTGGTCTAATGTCCATTTCTTTGGTTCTTTAGCCCAAACAAGTCTCTTCTGCTTGTTGCCTGTCCTTAGCAGTGGTTTCCTAGCAGCTATTTTACCATGAAGGCCTGCTGCTCAAAGTCTCCCCATAACAGTTGTTGTAGAGATGTGTCTGCTGCTAGAACTCTGTGTGGCATTGATCTGGTCTCTAATCTGGGCTGCTGTTAACCTGTGATTTCTGAGGCTGGTGACTTGGATGAACTTATCCTCCGCATCACAGGTCACTCTTGGTCTTCCTTTCCTGGGGTGGTCCTCATGTGAGCCAGTTTCTTTGTAGCCCTTGATGGTTTTTGCAACTGCACTTGGGGACACTTTCAAAGTTTTCACAATTTTTCGGACTGACTGACCTTCATTTCTTAAAGTAACCTGACAGGGCACACCTGTGAAGTGAAAACCATTTCTGGTGACTACCTCTTGAAGCTCATCAAGAGAATGCCAAGAGTGTGCAAAGCAGTAATCAAGGCAAAAGGTGGCTACTTTGAAGAACCTAGAATATAAGACATATTTTCAGTTGTTTCACACTTTTTTGTTAAGTAAATAATTCCACATGTGCTAATTCATAGTTTTGATGCCTTCAGTGTGAATGTACTATTTTCATAGTCATGAAAATAAAGAAAACTCTTTGAATAAGAAGATGTGTTCAAACGTTTGGTCTGTACTGTATATGTATATATATGCAATAGAGAAGAGAATACCGGGCACCTGCCGGGTTCAGGCTTAGGTGTCTTCCTTGGCTTTAAGGAAAGCAATCCTGGGTCAAGGTGCCTCTCGGAGCACGGTTTTGTATGCCATTGTGGAAGAAATCCTAATATCCGAGAAAGAAAAAGCCAGGCGGCACTCACCGAATTTCTGAGATCCTTTTATTCGTCCAGTTGTTCACAAGACATAATAAACCGGGAGACGGAGTGGGGAGCACGGACGACGGCTGCCGTTTCACGGAGAAGTGCCGCTTCAACAGGTCCAGTTCTTGAAAACTAAACTTATAACAGTTGGAGTTACAGACATAGCCACATAAACAAGTGTTTGGTTTTGATGGTTACAATATGTGCTCCTTTGTATTTAACCCTACCTAGATTACTTAACATTTCTCAACAAGGTTTAGAAACTGTTGAACGCAATGAAAAACATTTTGCTAATGCAAGGAGGTTGCAAATGGTAAAGGTTTATAGTGTTTGCAAATTTATGGGCAGTGTGTTATAGATCAGAAACAACTGAACAGATTGATATATAGTTTTTCTGTTAACTTTTATTTTATACATTGAAGTCCTTGCTCTGTCTACGCGTAGGAGTCCAATGGGTGGATAAATTCAATGGTTGACAGCTTGCCTTACAAGAATCTACATAGAGAGAGCAGCATTCCGACTGGACTCTTAGGTCTACAACATACTGCTGAAAGATGAAGAGTATGGTCTCGTTGATAGCCCCCTGTAAATACCTTTGCTGGCTGTGTCACTGTCAGATGGCGCTGTCAATCCCTCAAGCTTTTTGTCATCATATATCTTTTATAATTATCTTTCAAAATGTTATTATTAACAGATATATTCAGTTTTCTTTTAGTGCTAATAATTAACCTGGGATATAGCTATTTAATTCATATTTATATTCATGTTTTTTCTCAAAATGCAAGTTGCTTAATTTACATTATGTATAATAAAATGAGCTACATGAATACATTTAATCAAAGTGCATACTGTTCTTTAGCTAGACACCAATTAAATTGTGTGCTGAAATGCCAGTGCAGTATATTGTGCCACAATAGGTAGTTAACTGACATTAACAATTTTAATTGGTACTAAACTCATAAAAAGTAAGCTTAATTGCCTTTAATACATGCTGATAGATTGCATTCTTTATTATGTACAGTTATTATTCATTTTATGCTTAACTCTTTATCGACTATTTCCATTTTGAGAGGAATTTAATGTATCCGTTTGCACATGTCAAACTTATAGGCATCATATTTGATGGTGGAAATGCATGATTGAACCCATAATGAGAGATAAAATGAAGTATTCTATAATAAGCCAGTAATAGTCTCTTCAAGTGAAAAATTATTTGAATGAATAAATAATGAGCATGTCTTACTTAAAGAAATTATTCAATCTTGGCAACCCCATTTTCTATGCCCTACTAGGACCAAGATACAACAAGACCACATGTAAAATGGTCATCCATGAAGTTAGGGATGCCAGACCTATGTTGGTTAGCTGATTGGCGGGGCAGTTTCATTTTAAGGCCCGCTTCACACCATGGTTTTGAGCTGTCAGGCTGTGTCCGGTGTTTTGCTGGATGCATCGGACACAGACTGACAGCTCCGGACAGAACAGAACCTGAGGGCAAATATGTTCTCCAGTCCTGTTTTCTGCCGGAATCCGCAGTCCGCAGCTGCAGGAACTGTCCCTTGCTGAAATTTTAGGATCGCAGCTTGTGAGGAGCTAGCCACGGTCCTGAAATCGCAGCGGGGAGCTCTCCAGATGCTAAAGGTCAGCGCCGGCTAAGCTTCAGCACTCAACGTCCGGGAACCAGACAGATTTTTCTGTCAGGTCCAGCACGATCCGGCGCCCATAGACTCCCATTCGGGTGGATCCAGCTTTGATAGTTTTTTGCCCCGGACACAAAAATTGCTGCATGCTCTGATTTTGTGTCCGGGGCCAAAAAACGAAAGCTGCCGGATCCTCCCGGACAGCACAAAACCGGATAGCAAAACAATGCCATCCGGCCCAAAGGCATACTATTGGGCCAAAATCGGATCCACAAAACCGTTGTGTGAAGCCAGCCTAAGAATGTTTTTCTGGTTTTACCCTTGGTGCCTTAGTAAATAATGTGACCTTCGCAAATTTTCCCATGCAATAATTTATAAGTCAGCAAAGTATAAATGTACATGTGTTGGACACATTAAAAAGGGTATTGAAAAGCGTCATGGGCATGGAGCTGTCGTTACCGTCCCATGTTCAGAATCAGTAAATTATCACCTATCCTGTGATAGAAAAATAACATGTAATGTTGGGAATAATCCTTTAAGGTTTTCTACTTAGCGAAGAGTAGAAGCATCTAAGTGAAAGAGATGCTGTTACCAGGTCAAAGGTGGCCAGTTTTCGATCTTAATTCCGGAAAGAAATGTGGATCTAGCTTCTAAAGTGATACATTTCTTTAAAACTTAATTTTATTGAAGAAATCATTGAAAAAGGAAAAATAGTGTATCACAAGGGACATCCTGTTCTATATAAATTCATAGGGGTAGTGTACAGATATGGTAAGCAGAGACACTTGGAATGTGTAGCATTCTTAGACTACTCCTTACTACTTAATTCCCACTTCTCTCATGAGTGTGCTGTTTTTTGTTTGTGTTTCTGTGTTTTTTACATACAATTCAAGAAAGCTTGGCCTTTTTATTGTTGCATATTTTTCTGGTTTTGCCAAGGAAGCGTGACTGGCAGGATTCCCTAGGGTTATATCGGTAGGCTACTCTATATTATTATTCTGTGAGCCACATTCCTCGGGAAAGACCACAAAAATTAACACTACATAATATGGCCCATATCTCTCAAACCTTATGGCAGATATTAGAAAATCAAACACCAGAGTACTCAGGGAAGCAGCAGAAAACTAAAAAGACAGTAACTGAATATTTTTGAACTGTTGACAGGTCTCTTTTAGGGCTGCTTTACACACACCAACTTCTGTGACCAACTTCTGAACAGATCTATGGTTGCAGTGAAATCATGGACACATTGTTCCATTTTGTGGCTGTGTACAATGGAGCAATGTGTCCATGATTTCACTGCAACCAGAGATCTGTTCAGAAGTTGGTCACAGATATCTGTGTGTGCAAAGCGGCCCATAGGGTATGTGCACATGGTATTTGGTTACAAAAAGTTCTGTACCAAATCTGCATCTCAATCTGCGGCAAAAATGCAATACGTTTTTTTTTTACACATTTTTGGTAGGTTTTTGATGTGCTCTTGCATGCATTTTCATGCATTCTGGGGTGGATATATGTTTCAAAAACGCAGCAAGAATTGACGCTGCAGATTAATTTCTGCACTAAATCTGCAAGTGAAAATAAGCAACATGTGCACAAAACTTTAGGATTCTCACTGACTTTGCTGGCATAAGGATTGGCATGCAGTTTTGTCACAAAACTGCACTAAAACGCATCAATTATGCACTGTGTGCACCCCATTCGCATGATGTGTATTTTGACGTGTATTTGTTGTGGATCTGCAGCAGATCTGTACCAAATGTGTAGCAGCGTGTTTTCCCAGCAAAGTTTATGGGATTTGTTAAGTTATGTCTCTTTTTTCCACAACAGATCCGCTGCGTATTTGATTGCAGACAAATCTGCAGCATGCCAATTTTTGTTGCGGATTTTGCCACATTTTTTGCCCATAGACCTCATGTTAGTTCAAAATGTGCAGTAGATACACTCTCTGATCTGGCACAAATCCCTAAGTCATATTAAAAGCTTGTTGGAAAGCTATTATGACTTTGAGGAGCTACTTAAATGTGGAGCTGGAGTTATTCCACTTCCTTACTGAAGTGCAAATTTGCATATTTCCTAGAGGGGGGATGTGGCTGTAATCTCCTCACCTAATTAGCTGTCTCCATAAGGTAGATAGCAAGTTCCCAGATCTTGTCTTAAGCCCCAGTCACACATAACGATATCGTTAGAGAGATCGTTGTAACTGTGACGTTACAATGATCTCTCCAGCGATATCGTTATGTGTGACACTTTGCAGCGATCAGGCCCTGCTGTGAGGTCGCTGATCGCTGCAAAGTGCTGTGGGTCATTTTTAGATCGTTGGTTTCCCGCTGGTCAGCACGCATCGCTGCGTGTGACTGCAAGAAACCAGCGATCTGTGACCTCACAGGGCTGGTTACTATGGTAAACACCGGGTATCCAGGCAGCGCGTGCTGTCTAGATATCCGGCGTTTACCATGGTTACCAGCGTCCTCCCTGCTTAGCACTGCCTGTAAGCAGGGAAACGCTGGTAACTATGATAAACAGCGGGTATCTAGGCAGCGCGCGTTGCTTGATACCCGGTGTTTATGATAGTTACCAGCGTTCTCCCTGCTTACAGGCAGCTCTAAGCAGGAGAACGCTGGTAACTATGATAAACAGCGGGTATCCAGGCAGCGCGCGCTTCCTGGATACCCCGCTGTTTATCATAGTTACCAGCGTTCTCCCTGCTTAGCACTGCCTATAAGGCAGCGCTAAGCAGGGAGCGATGTGGGAGGTGGCTCCATGGCCTGATCGCTGGGGAGATCTGCCTGTTTGACAGCTCCCAGCGATCAGGTAACGACGCTCCAGCGATCCCGGCAGGTCGTTATCGCTGTTGGGATCGTTGGAGCAATCGTTATGTGTGACAGCACTTTAGCCCACTCACACAGCCAGATCAGAATATCCCACACACTACACTAATGAGGGTCAGCTACCCCGAAACACAGCGTCTGTAGTTTGGGGTTCTGATCTGGCACAAATCCCTTAGGGCCACGTCTCACACACAGATATCTGTGCAGATATTGTTTCCAGATCTCTGGTTGCAGTGAAATCATGGACACATTGCTCCATTTGTACACAGCCACAAAATGGAACAATGTGTCCATGATTTCATTGCAACCAGAGATCTGCGAGCAATATCTGCACAGATATCTGTGTGTGTGACGTGGCCCTTAGTCATATTAAAAGCTTGTTGGAAAGCGATTATGACTTTGAGGAGCTACTTAAAGGTGGCACTGGAGTTATTCCACTTCCTTACTGAAGTGCAAATTTGCAGCAGATACACAGCAGTGTTCACATTATGCGTATGCGTTGTTTATTTTGTGCCTAATTTGCATTAAAATTCACAGCAAGAGATAGTGTTGATGGAGGAAGCAAGATTTGACATCTTTTTTTCTTACTTTGGGCCAAAGTATCCTAACCTTATTGGAATAGGCACAACGGACCTTCAAATCCACACCTTAGGCGGCCGTCACACGCAACAATTTCTTGCCCGATATCGTTTAAGCGATCTCCTTTTTGATCGCTTAAGCGATATCGGGCAAGAAATCGTTGCATGTAATCAAGCGATTTACGATGTGAAATCGCTTGATCGTGACATCGCTGATTTGAGCTCCGGAGCTCACATCTAGCGATGAACGATTTAGCGATCTGCTTCATCGTGGTGTATGACACCACGATGAACGATCTCCCAGCGGCAGAGCCTATGCTGGGAGATGGTAACTATGGTACACGTCGGGTAACTAAGCGACGCGCGGCGCCTAGTTACCCGATGTGTACCATAGTTACCAGCGAGATCGCAGATCCACATCGCTGGTGAGTCTGTCTGACAGCTCACCAGCGATGTGAGCGATATTGTAAGCGATCGCGCGTGCACGTGATCGCTTACAATATCGCTAGAGATATCTCAGCGTGTGACGGCCGCCTAAAACACATAAAAAATGCAAACAGGGATGGTTTTGGTGCATTTTTCTGAGTTTTGGAAGTCCAAAAATCTGCACCACCAACACAGTATGCAAATGCACCCTAAACGGGTAAGAAATACATTGTAGGAAAAATCTGTCACATGGACACCGATGGAAGATATGCACCGACTATAATAACTAGAAAAGTAGACCTGATCCTTAACTCTCAAATAGTTTTTTATTTTAATTAATTATACGTATCGTGATGAAAAAAAAGAAATCGTTCTATCTAATTCTGCCACTGCATTTAACTTCCAACATAATCTAGAACACAGCCTGACATGTGTCTGGTCATATGAGATGATTAGATGTCAAGAAAAAGTAATACAGATGGAATAATATTTCTTACATAATTAGATTTTACTGAAGCAAATCCATCTCAACCCCTAGAATTTATGACATTTTTCTGGATACTACTATCCCAGATATTGCATTTCCTAGTTTCCTTAGAAAAGAGATTTGGCAATGAGGGTACGTACAATGCAGAAATCATTACACATTGAAGCAGGTTTGTTTCCATCTGTTGTATCCAATAATCATTTTCTTTGAAGTTTTAACTAAATGCATCTGTCATTGGCATAATCTTAAAGAGACTGTCCAAAAATCTTGTAGGTCTGTACGTTTTTTTTACATCTAAGAGGAAGTTAGTGCTTTACTGAGTTGGAGGTATCAGCAGCAAGAGACAACTTACAATCAAGGTTATATTTAATAAAGGAGGCTTCAGACACCCATTTACCTGCAGTGCAAAACCCTTCTCGAACTGTCAACACCTGTGTCAGACTCTCTTCAGATTCACAAAGCTGCTTGCGGCCCCTCAAGAGCACCAATCACTCAAAGTCATAGCGTCGCTTCCTTAAAACAATTCTTAGGTCATATGAAAATTGACATTAGTATGTTGAACAAAGCTTTACTAAAAGTAAGAGGAAACTTCCATTTTTTTACACAATGAAATAATGAGAAAACGTACGTGAAATATAAGAAGTTGGCGTTCTATCACTTTGTAACCCGATTAAGAAAGGGAATTAAGAAGATCTAGGCCATATTCATTTCTATTGCTTGTTTTCTAGTAATCGTATTTTTAATCGAGTATTAATATAGCTACCGTATATGAGCCAGTCATGAATTGTGAATTAGTCTATAGATTATATTGACCAGTCGTCGTGAAGAATTAACCTATTTTTTGGACAGTAGTAAGCGTGTGGATATAATCAAACCCCAAGTATAGAAAGCCAAAAACAGGAAAAACTCATTTCCTAAAAAAAATAAAAAAAATAAATGTGGATTGGTCAATATCCTTAATTCTAATTCAGTAGGGTAGAGTAGGGAGGTAACAGTTCTCTTAGGCATAGTTCACATCTAAGGCTGGGCTGCATTTGACTGCGTTTGCGTTTCTACTGCTAAAAACACATCCAAACTCAACCAAAATGCACCTATAGGGTGCAATGCAAAACGCATGTCATTTTACAGAAACGCAAAACGTATGCGTTTTTGCATACGCAGGCTAAAATGCTGCATTTGTAAAATTGCATGCGTTTTGCATTTCTGCGAAATGACATGCATTTTGCATTACGTTTGGAATGCATTTTGCATTGCACCCTATGGGTGTCTTTTTGGTTGCGTTTGGATGCGTTTTTTTAGAGGTAAAAATGCATAGATACGCAAACGCAGCCCAGCCCAGCCTTAAGCCCCGGTCTCACATAACGATGTGTCAGCGATGCCGACAACGATCAGCATCGTTGATGCATCGTTGACACATCGTTATCAGGTCGCTGGTGAGCTGTCACACTGACAGACTTCACCAGCGACCTCTGGGCAGCCAGATCGTTGGTACCCAGCGTCCGCTCGTTCCCTGCATCCTGGGAGCGGACGGACGCTGGTAACCATGGTAACAGCGGGTCTCTCTGCACTTAGAGACCCGCTTGTTTACCATGGATACCGGCACCCGCCCGCTTCCGAGTTGCGGGGAGCGAGCGGGTGCCGACCTCTCCTATCCTGTCCCTCACTATTCTCATCTCTCCCTGCTATTTCCCTGTTCCCTACTCTATCCCCTATCCTAAACCCTAATCCTATCCCTCTCCTTGTTCTAAATAAAGAAATCCCCCCCCGAGGCTCACCGGCATCAGAGGCTCCCATACCGGCATCTCTGTAATGGAGATCTCAGGGGTAAAGGACCTATGATGAGGTCAGTATCATGTGACCGGCCTATACTGTACAGTATAGGCCGGTCACATGATACTGACCTCATTACAGGTCCTTTACCCCTGAGATCTCCATTACAGAGATGCCGGTATGGGAGCCTCTGATGCCGGTGAGGCTCGGGGGGGGATTTCTTTATTTAGAACAAGGAGAGGGATAGGATTAGGGTTTAGGATAGGGGATAGAGTAGGGAACAGGGAAATAGCAGGGAGAGATGAGAATAGTGAGGGACAGGATAGGAGAGGATGCACCCGCTCGCTCCCCGCAACCCGGAAGCGGGCGGGTGCCGGTAACCATGGTAAACAAGCGGGTCTCTAAGCCCGCTTGTCACCCTGGATGTCATGTTACAGCGCTGCTGTGCGGCGCTGTGACATGGCGGGGGATCCTGACAGGTCGCTGATCGCTGCCCCCGCCGGTCACACACACCGATGTGTGGTGACCAGCGGGGGGGCCAACGACCAAAAAATGGTCAGGAGCCCTGTGCAACGATCAGCGACCTCACAGCAGGGGCCTGATCGCTGCTATCAGTCACACGCAACGATATCGGTAAGGATATCGTTCCTACGTCACAAATAGGACGATATCGTTACCAATATCGTTATGTGAGACCTAGGCCTTAGATGTGAAATGGCCCTAAGGCTTCATTCACACACTGCTTTTTTTGCTGCATATTTTTACGCACAAGTTCAAAAAAAGCCAGGAGTGGAACAATCAAAACCGGGAGTGGCACACTCAGAGGAAAGGTCTAATAGAAACAAGTGCTCCACTTATATGTTTAATCACCCACTCCTGGTTTGTGATGAGCTTGTGCTTAAAAATACGCAGCAAAAAAGCAGTGTGTAAATGGGGCCTTAGTGTTTCTCTGCAGCATATGCATTATACACATTTAACCTTACAGCATGACCACTGTGTACATTCTCTGAGAAGCACACATGTACACAACACTGCTACAGACATACTACATACACAGTTATGATAAATGTAAACACACAGCTCTGCTACAAAGATACAGCTGTGTTACATTACCATGCGGCATACATACATATTAAGGCTAGGGTCACATTTTCGTTATGACCCTAGCCTTACGCAAGTGCTAAATACTTAGAAATGTCAGCCGAAGCACATACCGTTAATGCTATATGCTGCCAGGCAACGGAGCCCGATAGAAACCTGATGTTTTCCTTAGCAGCCGGCTCCATTCAAAGCTCCCGGATGTGTGCTTTTGGACAGCGCACAGGAAAACGCTGCAGACTGCGTTTCCTGTGCGCTCAGCTAAAGCGCACATCCGGGAGCTTTGTGTGTGGCCGGTTGGCAATGTAAACATTGGGTTTTTTATAGGGCTCTGTTGCCTTTCAGCGCATAGCGTTAACGGTATACGCTGCGGCTGAAATGTCTAAGTATTAAGTGCTTGTGTCAGGCAAGGGTCATAATGCAAATGTGACCCTAGCCTAACACAGCTCTGCTATGCAAACGCACAGCTCCTCCTACAAACATAGGCTATGTTCACACACATGCGTTTTTTTTGACCATCTTTGCGTTCTTGGGCTGTTAAAAAAAAACGCAGGTGCGTTAACGCAGGGTACATTTGAGTGTAGCTGCGTTTTTCAGCTCCATTTGCGTTTTTTACCCCTAGTCCAAAAAACGCTGCATGCAGCGTTTTTGGGTGCTGTAAAAAAGCGCATGTGCGTTTTTCCAAAAACGCATGCGTTTTTTTTAACATGGGGCCCTATGGGAAACGCATGCAAAAACGCATGGTACATTAGTACCTTTTAGTGCCATTCAAAAACGCATGCGTTTCCCATAGGGGCCCATGTTAAAAAAAACGCATGCGTTTTTAAAAGGCACATTTATGCACCCTGCGTTAACGCTTGCGTTTTTGCCTGCGTTTTTGGTGAAAAAATGACTAAGTCCAAAAACGTGGCAAATCCTTTCAGACACACAAGGGACATTTTTTAGCACTCTTAAAAAAAACGCAAGTGCTTTTAAGAGTGCTAAAAAAAAACACAAATTGTGTGTGAACATAGCCAAATTGCTGCATACACATATCTCTGCTAGATATACACAGATCCCTCACATACAGCTGATCTACCTACACACACAACTCTCCTTACATTAACACACAACTCAGTTAAATACAGGCACAGCTCTCCTACATTCACATATAGTCTCCTACGTTTAGACACAGCTATCTTAAATTCTCCCACAGCTCTGCTATATACATACAGCTCTGCTACATAAACACAGCTCTCCTACAGACACACATCTCTACTTCATACACTCACACCTCTGCTATGTAGACATGTATACAGCTTTACTAAATACGCACACATCAATTTTATATTCATACACAGCTCTTTTACATTTGCACACAGCTCTCCTACATTCACAAACAGCTCTCTTAAATACACACACAGCTCTTGTACATACACACTCAGCTCTCCTACATACACTTGTCTCCTTGATACACTCGTAGCTCTGCTACACAGACACAGATTTCCTAAATACACAGCTCTTGTATATTTGTACATAGTTCTTCATTCGCACACAGCTCTCCTACATTCACACACAGCTCTGCTCTACACTTCTACATTAGCTCTCCAACATACAAGCCAGCTCTGCTAACAGACATGCTCAGTTCTCCTAAATTCACACACAGTTATACTACATATATATATACAGCTCACCTCTCTGCTATATATGCTCCAAGCTATACTACATTTGCACACAGCAGTCCTGTATACACATATTCACACACAGTATATACACACATGCAGTACATGCATGGTACATACAACCATATATATAGTACATACACAAATAATACATACACACATATGCACACACAGTATACATTATGACATTTTGAAGTTCCTTCCAAGCATGCAACTGATTACCTAATTTTAAAATTCCTGTGCTAGTCAGGTCAAAGGTCTTTCAGCTACTAAGTATGTGTAGCATCGTACAGATCCTACTGCTAGAGATGAGCGGACCCATGGAAGTTCAGGTTCTGGGGTTCAGCCGGACTTTTAAAATTCTGTTGGATTAACTTTAACCAAACCTCGTTGGATTCTCTATTGGCAGATTGTCTTAACTTATACATCACCTAAACAAAGCACTTCCTGGGATGAGAACCTGGTTGTCTTCTTCATGTTTTCGTATGCACTACATCTGATAGTGCTGATTTTACCCACAGTGCAGCCATTCAAACAATGCAAGCAGGTCACACTAGTCCAAGCACAGAGGGTACCTGAGCACATTGACGCTTATGCCTGTGGTTTGCAGGGTGTCTGCAATCCAAAATATACAGTAAGTTTGGGAAAATATACATAACTACATACCTCTTAAACCATTCTCACATACAGATATGTACTTCTCTTCATTTTTCATTGTCTCAACATATCCAGAGATGTGTGGAGTGAGACGACTGGGTTAGGAAAAACATGATATAAAAAATGTGTTGGTATATGTTTATGATAATACATGTTTCTACATATGGCAAAATAAGATTAAGACTAGGGTCACATTTGCGTCATGACCCTAGCCTGAGATGCTTAAAACTTGAAATTTCTGCTTCAGCACACCCTCGGCTCTCCCCCCCTACTGTCTCTCAACCCGACCCTTTAGACTGTGAGCCCATGTGGACAGGGTCCTCTGCCCTACTGTACCTGTATGATCGGATTGTCGTCATTTTATGTTCTTGTTCTCGTTCACCCTTACTCATGTAAAGCGACATGTGATCTAATGGTGCTATATAAATGTTAACGGCAAGTAACGCTATGCGCTGCGAGGCTATTGCGCCCTATGACAACCCGATGTTTACCTCAGCAGCTGGCTCCATTCAAAGCTCCCAGATATACACTTTGGACCGCGTACAGGAAACGCGGTCTGCATTCCTGTGCTCTGTCCAAAAGCTAATATGTGGGAGCTTTGCATGGAGCCGTTGCTGAGGTAAACATCGGGTTGTCATAGGGCGCAATAGCCTTGCAGCGCATAGCGTTATCTGCTGATAACGCTATGCGCTGAGGCAGAAATGTCTACGTTTTCTGCACATCCGTCAGGCTAGGATCATGACGCAAATGTGAACCTAGCCTAACAGACCAGTAATTTCAATTTGCCTTCTAGTTTTATTAAAGACTTTTGCTTTGTGACAGTTGAAACATATGGATTAAAAAAAGCCTATTGAGTGTTAGAGCTATCTAAGTTATCCATTACTTTTGGCAGAGTGCATTAACTTTCTCAGTTTCTGGTTGAGCTAAATGGTATATAGATGTGTTTGAGAGTAAATGCAAATTACAAAAAAGAGTTACAATATAGAAACTGTTACTAAATGTACTTTCTATGTAAGTGTATGTCTCGATATAATTTTCCCAGTGTCTGTGTGTGTACAGGGGGGGAGTCACATTTCTTAGAAATATTTCAAGATGTTAAGATTAGTGTGTATAGCTTCTGGCATGTCTTGTTGTCTCTGATAATGTCAAGTAAGCAATTCCTTTCAACAGCATTGAAATTAAGAGATTTATGTCTTCGATCGTCCTGTAGATAGTTTAACAGCATCATTTGTTTAATAAAAGGAATTTATCTAGAAAGAAAGTCAGTGGTTATGGTCTACAGTAGGCAGGTTAAGTCACGTTGGTCTTTGGTTGAGTAGATTTTACTAAGACCAGTTTGGGGATTGTAAGTGAAGGTATTCATGCAGCAGGATTATTTATATTCCAGAAGCACAAATGTATAAGTAAATGTATTGTATATGGTTGGAGATGAGCTACCCAATCTGTAGAGGATTGTGTTTGAGTCGAATTTCCTGAAATTTGCGGTTTCATGCTTATTCAAACATTTTGAGATTCAATTTGCGGTTTGAAAGAAAAAAGTTGCCCGGCCTGCTGAATAATCAGAGCAGGCTAACAAAATGTTATGCTGCTGGGTGGCCTCCCTAGTATGTCCTGCAGCTATGACACTTTACAGAATTCCTATTTTTTGTAGGGAGGGATTAGTACCAGGGCCATCTGAAATTACTGGTTACCAGGGAAGTAAAGTTTCCATGGCAGAGCAGCTTTCCATCTGCAGAGTTTCTCTATCCAGTGAGTGTAACTTTTATGGTTAGGCTGGAGTCACATTAACGTATTGCATCAGACGCGAGAGCATCAGATGTGATATCTAATGATACTTGGCTCATGCTCTGCTGCAAGTAGAGCCAAGTGTCAGGCAACTGTTGTTCCAGTCCTGTGATCGGATTACAGCTACGGAGGAAGGGAGAGATTAATCTCTCCATTTTCTCCATTGCCAGTTTCGTCATACCTCGCATGTCTGCTGAATGCAGCGTAATGTTTCACCGATAGATTAATGGGACCGAGTTAGCCAGGACTTACAATCCAGCATGCAGTGATTTTTTTTCCTGAGCCATTATAGAGCTGAGGAAAAACTTTAAGGTCTCAGCTGCCTGATTGTCTATCTTGGGCCTGAGAGCAAGATTTTCTCACATTGCACTGGTACGAGTCACATGCTAGTGTGACTCCGGCTGTACAAGTGTCCTCTCTTTCTTTCTTGTGTAGAGTGTTTGATCATCAAGGTTTTTTCTCTTTCTTCTGTCAGAGTGTATGCCTTTATGGTCAACATGGTCCTTTCTCTCTCTTATTGAGTATAAATTCTTATGGTCAGCTGGGTTCTCTCTCTTCTCTTCCCCATATGCATTTTTCGAGCATTTACAAGCTTTCCAGTATTCAGATTTTCGCAAAATGTATTCATTGCACATGGATCATCTATATACTGTATATGATCACAAATCATGGGAAATACTAACGTAATTTTGTCTATTACTCCCAAATCTAACCTAAACACATAGGAATAGAAGGCACTATAATTTTCAAGCTATTTTTTCCATAGCAAAGAAAGTTCAACACTAAGAGACAATTGGATTCAATCAATGATTGACCTAAAGCAGAAACCTTGTAACTAAGACTTCGTTATATTTTACAAGCTCTCAATATCTTTCCATCATGTTGTCCACTAAAAAACTAAAATACTTAGGAAAGTGATAGACACAATGTTTTATAAATGTTATATGTATGAATTGCCTCCTCCAACTACGGACAAGAGTTTCCACAGCGAGACCGTGGGTGGACATAAGGCAAGGGTCACATTAACATCATGGAAGCGCTAAAAGCTAGCGTTTTTTTCTGTTGAAATGTGAAAAAACGCTAGCGTTAACGCTTCCATGGGCTCCCATGCAAAAAACGCATTGCCAAAGTGCCAAAGGGCTTACTGTACAAGCAATATTAACCCATAACATGCCCACCTGAGTAGGTAGCATGTCTCTAGGGGGTGTGGGCACCCCTAGAGCCATGATGGGCACAACTATTATTAACATTAAAGCTTTTATTACAGTGTTAACAGTTTGCTCATCCCTGCAGCAGCAAGGATGAGCAAACTGTACGGTAACCGGATTGCTCCGGATTACACATCCCAAGCAATCCGGTTATCGCAATGTGGTTCCCTCCACACATTTTTCATAAAAAATGTGTGGGAACGCAATTGCGTTCACTACATCAGGATCTGGATGCGGTGAACGCAATTGCGCTATCAAATGTGACCCTAGCCTAAGATCTAAATTTGGTTCTAAATCTTAATGCCAATGGTTCTCTCACTGATACCATATTGTGATATCATGATAATATCAGCTTGACTGCTTGAGAAAGGACCTCCGGTCCGAAACGTCGCCACGTCATTGGCAATAAAGGTTCACTTGACATCTATTTGGTGCTGCTTTTTCCTTTTTTGGATTGTTTACATGGACATTTGACCGGTGTTGAGAAAGCGCTGCACAAGTCTGGTAATATCTGGTGCTGTTCCGTTTTTTTCATATAGACAATATCAGCTTTGCTACATCACAGCAAAAAATTCTTACCTGTATTGAACTACTTTTCCCCCTGCGAACAGTCTGTGAACCTATGTAATTCATCCCTTACCTGGAGCTAATTCTGCTTCTTCGATAGGACACAGATTGAAGACTTGCATATGATCTAAGAATCGGAGGCAGCAGCTGTCTGCATCTTTTCACCAAGTAAATTAAATCCAGTTGTCTTAAAAATCACACGATGCAATAAGAGAGCTGTTCTGTGCCATCCTCAGATTATAAAAACTGTTGTTATAAAGAATGACAAGCTGATTAAGAGTCATTCTCTTCAGGGGAGGAGGCATAGAACAAGCAGAGATGAGAGTATTAGGCTGTCTGGATGCTTCAGTTTTGGTGCATGTGATTCAATAATTACATTCCTCCAAACAGATGAGCAACCTTCAGGGGCAGTAGGCCAAGTCAGGAACCAAAAGTAGGAAAAATAAGAAAGCCTAGTCTTCCCTGTACAAGTCACTAGTGAACAAGTATTCATGATTAATAGCATAAATGCATTGAGCCATATATGTATGCACTTTGTTCATACCTCATGCGACCAAGGCAGTTGGCTGTTGTGTATCACAAGAAATGTATGTTTCTTTGATATGTGCCGGTGTAGATCTCAAGAGTGAAGCACGCTGTAGCAATGCATAAATATTTAGCGCTATAGGCTAACCTCAACACAAAGTCTCTTGTCTGTACTGAAGATGGTTTACATATGCGCTGCACATTGATGTTAATGCAGCAGGGGAAATCTGAACATTTAAGGTTTTTCAAAGACTTTTTTTTAAATGTGTAAAATGTGGTAGATAAATGTCAAACGGGAGCCAGCTAATTAAAGCAGGATTGGCCGACAACCTAATGTATTTAAGAATCTCTTTCCTGTTATATTCTCCATTTCATAGTTGTTAAGGTTCTAGATAGGCATGAATTTATCAAGTTCAACCTATAATCTGAACGTGATGATCCAGAGGAAGGTACAAACCCCATGAGGCAGATTCTAATTTTCCAATAAGGCCCCATTCACATCAGCATTTTTTTAAATTTGTGGGAGATCCGACAGATTTACTGCATCTGCCGAGTAACGGCTGCACTTGTGGCACAATTGCGGCAAGCTCCATTCATTTTCCATGAGGCTTGCGGTCAGGTGTGGCAGGTGAAAAAAAAAGCTGCTAGCTGCGTTTTTTTGACCTTCCACTAATGCCGGATTTACTGGATCGCGGAAAACCACACTTGCCGCACCTGCCGCTAGTCCCATAGAGAATGAATGGGGGCTTGCCACAAGTGTGCCGCAAGTTATCCATTACGCTGCAGATGCGGTAAATTTGCCGGATCTGACACAAATCTACAAAAACGCTGATGGGAAAGCAGCCTAATAGGAAAAAAATTCCTGCCTAATTCCTCATATGGCTATGGCTATATCAGACTAGTTCTCTGAATCCATGTCCCATCATAAAATCTAATACCCATAACATTATATATTATTAGTGAGGCATCCACGACATCCTTGTATTTGTTCAGTGAGTGAACTGTCAAAATATCATTTTGCAGGGAGTTACTTAGTTTCATTGCTTGAACAGTAAATAACCCCTATCTGTAATAAGATGATGTTGATAAAACCTTATTTCCTCTAGATGTAGATGTTGCACCCTTGTATTCATTTTAGGCCTAGTTGTAAAAAGATAATTAGAAAGGACTCTGTATTATCCCTTCATATATTTGTACTGTACATTGTAATAATAGGACCCTTAAGCCTATTGTTTTCCAAACTGAATAACCTGTCTTGGTATTGCAGTCCACTTGTTCCATTAATTCCCTTGCTAGTTTTTCTCTGCACCCGTTCTAGTTCAGCTATGTGCTTTGCATACACTGGAACTCATACATAGTACCCAGATTTCATCAAGTCTGATCCTGTGTTCTTGTGGGAGATAAGCTGTTGCAAAATTGTCCTGGCTTATTCTCTCTTGGCTGAGCTGAGCATTCATGTTTATGGTATAGTCAAGAGGAATAGTTGTCATTCAAAGATTAATTAATCTAGCAGTAAATTATAGTACATGTATCTCTGACTTCTGGGATCCCCAGTATTCTTAAAATAAAATATACAAAAGGCTGATTTATAGTACTGCATATTAATAATAATATGTATTCATTTATATAGTGCTATTTATTCCATAGAGCTTTACATACATTTGCAACACTGTCCCCATTGGGGATCACCATCTAAAGGCCGGGTTACACGTAGGAATGTTCCAGCGACCCGACCAATGATCGGGATAGCTGGAACATCGCTATATGATCGCTGGTGAGATGCCAGACAGGCAGATCTCACCAGTGATCACCCTCCCGACGGTCGCTGGGATCGGTCAGAGTGTTGGGTGCATACTGGGTGTCGCTGGTCGTTGCTCCAGTCGCACATGCCGATGCATGTGAGACAGAGGCAGACCAACGATTGAAAAATGGTCCCGGCCATACCGCAATGATCAGCGAACTGATTACACACAGCAACGTCGCTGGCGAGGGTGCTGCACCGTCACTAAACCTGTGACGTTGCAACGACATCGGTTGTGATGTCACTGCATATAACCCGGCCTTAAGCATCCTATCAAAATGTCTTTGGAGTGTGGAAGGAAAGCGGAGTACCCATAGGAAACCCATGCAAACACAGGGAGAACATACAAACTCCTTGCAGATGTTGTCCTTGGAATTGAACCCAGGACCTCAGTGCTGCAAGACTGCAGTGCTAACCACTGAGCCACCATGCCACCCTGTTTTAAGTCATTGATCCCAGCTCCGCAGGGTACCATTCATCTAAATGGGGTCATACTTCAGTTCCTTGCATAGACTTCACACACACAGTTTTTGCTCAATTCTGCTGCAAAACTGGATCAGCTTTTCAAAAACGCACCAGAAAACAGATCATTCATTTTTTATCCATTTTTGCTGCGTTTTGGGTGCTGTGTTTTTTTTCTCCATTCACAATGGTTCCTAGGGAAAAAAGAAGATGAGAAAATTGGCGCAGAAACTAACATACACTTTTCTTGGACGGATCACTTTTCAAGGAAAAAAACGAATCACTCCACAAATTCCCTGTCTGAATGGCAAAAAGTGAAAACACATTGACTTTGCTGGGATTCCATTTGAGCGACCTATTAACTGCATTTTCACTGCAAAAATGGATGCAAATAATGGATCAAAAACGGTGTGTGTGAATATAGCCTTAAGTCAAGTTAACCCAGCAATATGTCCCCGACATTCTTTGGACCATAGGGGTCCAAGAGGTCAGACGTCTATCACACAGTCTCTGTTTTGTAAAGTGCTGCAGAATAAGTTGGTGCTATATAAATGAAGATTATTATTATAAGCGAGAGCATACATGATCGGCAGAAGAAGCTATATGCCATCACTATTATAAGACAGAAAAACCTTATGAATGAATGGGCCAGAGTACAAATAGTATATTTTGTCCTCATTCTCCGACATTATCACTCATGACAGTCTGGTTAAGTTTCAATCCATTACTTTAGATCCACAGTTTATACTTTTATTGATAGTTATGTTTTGTGCATTTTCAGTTACAGCCTTGATCGGGAATACACAATGTAGGATAGGAAGCACTTTATTGCCTCTGTCACATTTTAACAACCTTTTTTATTCTGTTTACTTTTTCTTTCTGTTTCATGGCGGATGCTCTCCTGAGACGACTGCTTGCATTTCTCTAATTCTTCTCCTGGGAAATAACATTGAAATAATGGTTTTACTTGCTAATAACTAGATGTGCATACTGTGAGATAGAAAACTGCATAAAAGCCCAACAAAGTACTAAACCTTCTGCACAGTATTACAGAAGGGTATATAGTGAACAGGTTTATAGCCTTGATTTAAGAACATGCAGCTTTGGAAGTGGACAATTTCAATAGTTTTATACTATGAATCTGTCTGCCTAATATCAATGAAAATTACTTCAACTGCTGCTTATTATGTGCATTAACTGAAAGTAATGGTTAATGAAAAGGACAATGTATATACATCTAAGTGGAAACATCTTTACAATTAGCATATTTCATATTTATAAAGTGCATGCTCCCTGTGACCCACCATAGTATTGGCCATAAAAACAAAGGTTTAATAAAATACATTATATTGAACATGTCTTAGGCCCCTTTCACATCAGCGGTTTTTTGAAATTGCGGCAGATGCGGTGAAAAAAAACGCATCTGCCGGGATTACCGCATAACCGCGACACTTGCGGCACAGTTGCGGCAAGCCCCATGCAATGTCTATGGGGCTTGCGGTAAGTGTGTGGCAGGTGCCGCAAGTGCCGATACCGCACCTGCTGCAAGCCCGCATAGACATTCTATGGGGCTTGCCGCAACTGTGCCGCAAGTGTCGCGGTTATGCGGTTATCGCGGCAGATGCGGTTTTTTCACCGCATCTGCCGCGGTTTTTTCACCGCATCTGCCGCGATTTAAAAAAACCGCTGATGTGAAAGGGACTTTTTGCGCTGATTGCGGCAGTTGCGGTGAAAAAAACGCAACTGCCGCGATTACCGCATAACGGCCGCACTTGCAGTTCACCTGCGGCAAGCCCCATGCAATGTCTATGGGGCTTGCGGTAAGTGTGCAGCAGGTGCGGCAAGTGTGGTTTCGGCACTTGCGGCAGGTGCGGCCGCGAAAAAAGCGCGGCATGCCGCGTTTTTTTCGCGGCCACACCTGCGGCAAGTGCCGAAAACGCACCTGCCGCACTTACCTCAAGCCCCATAGACATTGTATTGCGGCTGTTATGCGGTAATCGCGGCAGTTGCGTTTTTTTCACCGCAACTGCCGCGATCAGCGCAAAACGCTGATGTGAAAGCAGCCTTACTCTGGCTAAACTAATGAATTAATTTTAAGGTTCCACCCACCATGTGCACGTTCCCTTTTAGTTGTGTTGTAGGCCATGATTTTATTATTGTACACCCATGAGAGATGACAGATCACTAATAAGGTAAAAATCAATTTGGAAGTCATCCTATAAGTAATAGACATAAATAAATAGCTTTAAAGTCAGACCTAAATGGACCTTTGCTGAGCATTGTTGTGTCAATTCCAAGGTCGGCATGGTGGCTTAGTGGGTGGCATAGTGGCTCAGTGGTTAGCATTGCAGCGCTGAGGTCCTGGGTCCAAATCCAACCAAGGACTACATCTGTAAGGAGTTTTTATGTTCACCCCATGTTTTTGTGGCTTTCCTCTGGTTTCATCCCAGGATATTTAGATTGTGAGCCTCAATAGGGACAGTGTTGCAAATGTATGTAATGTACTATGGAATTAATAGTGCTATATACGTGAATATTATTATTATTACACTCCAGCAGGCTGTCTGGTGTAATG
The DNA here is from genome assembly GCA_033576535.1 of Allobates femoralis. Lineage (NCBI taxonomy): Eukaryota > Metazoa > Chordata > Amphibia > Anura > Aromobatidae > Allobates > Allobates femoralis. The sequence continues at coordinate 260,687,788 of JARQOC010000004.1, forward strand.
AGAAATCTACCTGGCAAATTTATGAGCATGTGAGTTAAAAAAAGTACTCTCATTATTTAAAACATTTTCATAATATTTTTTAAACGTGCACATATACTAAAAGTACAAACTTATTTGGACACATCGCGTAGGCCCCTTTCACATCAGCATTTTTTTCAAATTGCGGCAAATCCAGCAGATTTACCCCATCTGCCGGATCTGCCACCTAACGGTCGCACTTGCTGTGCTGATCCGGCATGCCCTATGCATTTTCTATAGGGCTTGTGGTCCAGTGCATCAAGTGCGGTTCTGTCGGATGCTGCAAATCAGGAACTTGTGGCTGCAGAAAAAAAACACACTGTTGACCGAGGTTTTTTCACGGTCGTAACTGCCGCAAGTGCTGGACCTCGGCAATAGTGCACTTGCTGCACCTGCCGCAAGCCCCTTAGACAATGCATCGGGTTTGCCACAAGTGTGCCGCAAGTGCAACCATTTGGTGGCAGATGCGGTAAATCTGCCGGATCTGCCGCAATCAGCGAAAACCGCTGATGGGAAAGGGGCCTTAATTGTTGAATTCAGGATTCCTTCCCTTCGATCCAATTGCCTCAATTTTTTAAAATCCAGCACCTTGCCCTATAGTCTTTCATTACAGATGTTTTGGTTCACAAAATTCTAGTTCTTTAGGTGTGATAGAATACCACCATTGTAACAAGTCACTTCTTGAAATTTCTTTCCTTCCAAAGATCATCTCTGAGCATTAATATTGAGAAATGGAAGTGTATAGGAACTCAGCAATAATAATGCTATGGGGTTATTTTTCATTTGTTACATACGCTCCTTAGTTGCAATGAAAATAAATCTTATTATTTCTGCAAACCAAGAATTATGGACAATTTTATTATTCCAATTTTGCAAGAGCAGTTTGGGAAAAGCCTTTTCTGTTCCATCATGCCTGTGACCCAATGCACAAAAACGGATAAAATTGGTGTGGAAGAACGTCACTGATCCAGATAGAGCTCTCAACCCATTGAAGTTGAATGAACATTTCGAGCAAGGCTTTCTCATTCAACATCAGGGTCTGACCTCACAAATGCTCTTCTGGATGAATGGACAAAGAATCCCAAAGACTTACTCGAAACTCTCTCAGAACACACTCCTATAATAGTAGAAGCTGCAAAGGAGGGGGGTTGTGGCAACTCCATATTACTGCCTATAATATAGAATGGGATGCCATAAAAGCTTCTGTAGGTTTTATGTGTTTTGTATAGACACTTCTTTTGCCTATATTTATGTTTAGTCTTTATTGACCTAGATATCTATGTTATATTTTAATTGGGGAAATGTATAGCATTATCCACTTCTTCTCTTTGTCCAGCGTTTGTACATAAAATCCAGTTATACTGCAGATACATTTCATTAGTGCATTTATAAATGTAACAGGTTAAACAATCCTGCCTGACAAAATACAGCACAGAACAAAAAATGTGATCCTTAAGCAAAAGATAAAAATGTGTTTTTTTTTCTGTAAAGTTTTAGCATTAAAGATATGCTGCATTCAATATGACAGGGGTTAAAAGGTATCTGCTCGAATGAGCTACAGGCTGGAGAAGATAAGAGTAACCAAGAAGAAAAAAAAAATAATAAAGTTTAACAAAGGACATCCGTTGTGCAAGACGATTTCAAAACCACATCTCATTTCATTCAACCGGATCTGCTCATTTCATCATTTCTCTCTGCTGTGCTATTTAGAGTCTTCCTGCAGTCCTGCACTTTGCAGAGAGCAATGCCATTTTTTTTAATTAGTAGACACAGTGGCTGTGGTTGGAAATCCAACTAATTGGGCCGAAACTGACAAATCGTATTAGAAAGGCTTGAAAGTGTTTCTGTCTCTAAAAGGGGAACTTGTAGAGAAAAGGAAGCCGTGCGTTATAGGGCAGAACCTGTTTCAAATTTAACATTGGTGACAGTTGGAAAGGTACGTTATGTTTTACTCGCTTGCTTCTTACAAATACTCATTCTGGTTTTCTAAATCGATGAACAGAGCTGTAAATGGAACATGCATATCATATTTAATTGACATAATTGCAAATGGAAATACTGTATTCTATAGATGGGCACTATGCCGTTTACTGTATACCATAGTGTGGAGGAATATGAAAATGTTGATCTTACTCCTTACATGGAACCATACTCCTAGATATATAAATATACATAGATGAATAGATAGATGATACTGTAGATAAATGATAGATATATAGATAATACTGTAAATAGTTTGCGAGGTGGATAGATAGATGATGCTGTAGTTACTGTAGATAAATTATATATATATAGATGATACTGTAATTAGATAGATAGCGAGATGAATAGATAGATGATACTGTAGATAGATACATAGATACATACATAGATTCTTAATTACATAGATGAATAAATAGATAATAGATTTTTAGATGATAGAGCGGTAGATAGCTCAATAAATAGATTAATAGGTTGATACGTAGATATTTGATTAAATAGAGAATAAATATTTAGATGATAGCTCGATAAATACTTGACAAAGGTGGTGTTACCACCGAAACGTCGTGCCACTAAGCCCACGTGCACACACTGAGTATTTGATGAGTTTTTTTACCTCAGGATTTGTAGCCAAAACCAGGAGTGGAGCAATCAGAGGAAAAGTCGAATAGAAGTAACTGCACCACTTCTGTATTTAATCATCCATGCCTGGTTTTGGCTACAAATCCTGAGGTAAAAAACTCATCAAATACTTAGCGTGTTCACGTGGCCTAAGGGCTCATTAAAAAGTCCTTTTCCACCACATTTTGTTTGTGTGCTTCCTGAGTTTTTTACCTTATACACTGTGTTACAGTGTTTTTTTTGCACCAATTATTGGTTTATAAGGTTGTACTGTTCTATTTTTTCGTTTATTATAGCTCGATAAATAGGTAGATTGATAGAATTATTCATTATAATCCAGTTTCTCAGATTACCATACTTTATATCTATTTGACAAATCGCTTGGTTACAACTAATATTGACTGTAATGATAGATTCTTAAAACCATACTTTATCGATATAGGGGCTAAGCAATCTACAAACTAATTCCTTAACGGAATGGGTACTCAAGACAATATATCGCCATATGGAGCCTCATTGTTTCGCCTGAAAATAAGTTACTATCAGGGCGAATACCTCTGTAATAAGCCATGTAATTCAATATGCCATGATTGTTTTCTCAATTCACTAAGAAGATTTGTGTGTTTGGGAATTCTAACTTTATGCCAGTTTATTACTGATCATATAACCATGTAGAACACCAACAAATGATAGAATATGTATCTGCAACATGTGAAAAACTATTTAAATACCCTTTTTCATGGGACAAGTTGCCAAGTAAGTAGTGAGAACCAGTGGCGTAACTTCAGGCCCTTGGGCCCCGATGCGAAAGCTCCAACCGGGCCCCCATCTATTACAAATCTTTAATGGCATTAGTCTTTTTCTATGGGCCAAAGGGACTTTTGGGGCCCCCTTATCTCCAGGGCCCAGGTGCGATCGCAACCCCTGCACCTGTTGTAGTTACGCCCCTGGTGAGAACTCACGTAGCTAGATGTGCTTTCATGTCTTACAGCTAGGACTGAAGGGAAATGAGCTTAAATATTTATTTTTCGGATATTATGTGATATATATTTTTTGTGAAGTTATAAGATTTTCACAATTCTACTAAATCAAGTTAAGAAACGAACACGAAACATTGACTGGAAAGATAGAAATGAATGAATTTAATGTCAGTTGAAGAACAGCGTTGTTGTATTAAAATGCAAGCGGCATTAAGTGACCTAACCAGATATGTGACTGAGCGTTTGAAAAATTTGCCTTACAAAATCCCTAATCTCTGGTGTCAGCACTCCTCGGTAGAAGGAACTATGTGACTTGGATGTCAAAGTCAAGCTGCAACATATTCTCTGAAGCCCAGAAAAGTCTTGTAAGGAACATCTCACTCCCTCAACCTCAATGTACATGTGGTAATATTTTGCAGGCAGCATAGATGGTTCATTGGGCTCACCAATGACATTTTTATCATGTCTTACCTTTTCAGTGTAGGTAAAACGATTGATAATAACGAGTGTATGGACCTGCATGAGAAGTGCTCTAAAGTGACTACATCTGCTGCCTAATGCAACAACATTAGGAACTTAAGGCAAAAATGAAAATGAAAATAGGAAGCTGTGAAATTACTACTGTTGCTGGCCATACTTATACAGAAAGAATGTAATCTTGTTAAAAAGGAGAAGTCCACATTTCTCTTGCTCCTCAGAAACCCTTACAAGTTTTACTATCTCCATGCTAGCCGGAGGGGTTTAGAGCAAACGCTTATCTCAGCCCACTTCATGCCAGCATCAATCTAAAAACTCTGTAACAGACACTGTCATGGGTAAGAAAAAAACAGGCATAACCGGCTTAAGTCCAAAAAATTATTTATTAAAAAGATAGAGTTGTACTGATGGGATTTCTGACTATTGTGAAAGGTTATGGTGTTTAGGTGATCTGTTACTGCAAGCGGTAGAAGGAGGGCTAGCTCAGGCTTGTGCTATGCTGGCAGGGTGAGGACGAGCGCTCTTTTTTTGCCTTGTAGTTAATTTGATATGAAATATCCTAGTTTTAAGATTGTGCTATCTCCTATTCTTACATTTGTATTGAAAATAAAGTGCGACAACCTAGTCTGAAACAAACAAAACAATCTATCGACAAAGTTTTACAAATTGCATATAATCATTGGGTTATACTTCATTAAAAGAGTTACAGACTTGATGAATTATTCTGCATGAATTGCAATAGAGATGGCAGACAAAATTATTTAAAGAACATCCTTCGACATGTATTCACTACCCAATCTGAGAGCAGTACTATGTAAAGGCATTGACCCTGGTTCCAGGGATGTCACTTACTAGGCTGCTTTCTGAACTGTTGATAACAATCACTGTTAGCCCAGCCTGTAAGCGGGAGGACGCTGGTAACCAGGGTAAACACCAGGTAACTAAGTAGAGTGCGCTGCTTAGTTACCCGGTATTTTCCCTGGTTACCAGCGATGTCACTGCTGACTGGTTGCTGGTGAGTCTGCCTGTTTGACAGCTCACCAGCGACTGCATAGAGACTTTCCAGCGATCCCGGCCAGGTCGGATCGCTGGTGGGATCACTGGAAAGTCTCAGCGTGTAAAGGGGCCTTTTGACTTTGACCCAATCTTTTATCGAAGCATCTAATGAGCGCGTGCAACAGCCATTGTGAAAGGAAGGGGAGCAGGGTCAGACATAACATTGACCAATTTTGATTGATGGAGCCTGCGTTATCAGTATAGAGGTGTAATCAGGCATTGTATTTGTAACCTGGCTACTCTTGATAAGGAAGCTTCTGGAAACTCTTTCTGAAATAACAGGACGTTATAATCTATAATAGCCCCAGTAGCTGCTGTGATATTTGCAAAACTGTTTACTTTTTAAAAAAAATAAAAATTCTGAGAATGCCTTCCCTTTGAAGGACTGTTACAGTATTCTGATTTTCTTGATCTAAGGTCATCAGTATCTGATCAGTTAGAGTTTGACACCTACAACATTTGAACAGAAGCTGATTTGCAGTACCTGGCAGTGGCTGACACAGTTATTAGTCACTGCTAGGGGTGTCGTGACAACTCCCGCTCACCAGGGGCTGGCTGTCCCAGGGGCAGGGGGGCAAATGCCCCCCAGGCCAGTAGTCAAGCAGCAGTTTTAGGGCCATCCAGCCATCCGTCATGTTGGTTTGGGAGACCTGCTCTGCCCCTGAAGCTCACTGCTCATGGGCCACTGCTGTGTGCTTGACCCCAAGTCAAAATTTGACAACCCGCCTCTGCCGCTCACTATACACTGAGCAGTGACTGAAACCATGCCTGTGCCATTCCCATCATGGGAAGCCAAATACTGCTGGGAGGACTAAAGATAATTTACTCCTGGCAGTGGGGCTCCTAATGCAAGCATCGGGAAATTCAAAACATTACTGACCTTCAAATTACCCAGGTATCACCACATCAGCAGGTTAATGGCATTATTTCACATACCAGGTTCTTCCCTCCTGTTAATTTTTTTACTTATTAAAGCACAACTACAGCATGTTTTTTTACTGCACTGCTGTAGTGGTCCCCTGTCCCTAGTATTACACTCACCTTTTGCCGCCTTCATCCTTTTACAGTGGCGCCCCTTGGTTGGTCCGCAACGAAAAGTGCTGGCAACAGTTTCATGGAGCACGCTGGAGGTAACAACTCAATACATCTCTTGGGGCCTCATTCTGACTCTCATAGAGCTAACTTGAGCACTTGTGATGTAGGTTCTGACATCTGGCCATAAATTATGGGCACAAGATGGGGCCACTGGATGGGAGCCCGCCAGAAGGTGAATATATTAAAGGGGCAGGGGAGCTACCTTGAAAGCACCACTCCAGCACTGACAAAAATAAAACACTGTCGTGGTACTTTAAACCTATGTAAATGTTAGTGTAGTGTCAGTGTGTTAATATACTCGACAATTGCCATCTTGTCTTGTATTCTGCATCACTCCTCCTCTAAGTTATGTGACGGTGATTCAGACTCTCCTGATCACACTGCTCTCTGTGAACCAGAAGTGGCTTTTACAATGTATGTCTATGGAGTGTGAGGGCCACTTCACACACACAGATATCTGAGTCCAATATCTGAACAGATCTCTGGTTGCAGTGAAATCATGGATACATTGTTCCATTTTGTACACAGCAACAAAATGGAGCAATGTATCCATGATTTCACTGCCACCAGAGATCTGTTCAGATATTGGACTCAGATATCTGTGTGTGTGAAGTGGCCTTTACAATAAAGCTCCATAGATTTATATTATAAATAAGACTTCTGGCTCACACATACACAACAGTGTAATTTTGTTTCTTTAATTGCAGAATTATTTATCCTCATTAAGCATTTTTATGCATAGTGCAGCATTATGTTAGTCTATATACTGATGTTTCAAGCTGTGTCTCTCTTCTGTTCACTGTATGTAACAATTTAAGGGGTTGACCTCACAGTACCTTAGAACTTTTCATGACGTTAATCAACTTTCTAACATTTGTCTTCCATATGTGTTAGCTAAAAAACAGTGACAAATTCTTATGCATTTTTAGACAAAAATTTGAGCCGAGTGAACATTCCTCAGGAAAAAGCAGTAACACTTACTGCTGGTTTATTGATAACACATTTACTCTATGTATTTGCAGGCCATATGTATTTTAAAGGCTCTGATCTATTGACAATTTATCCAGATTGTATTTTATTCCATCATTTAGTGTGGTCTACTGTATAAAGTATGCATGTGGACAACAGTGTGGATTTACCCTTCTTTACCTAAGTTTTCACTTTCAAGTCAGTGTAAACTTCATATCTTTGTTGTCGAAATGATGGTACACAGCTTTTTCAGCCAGCAACTGTCTCACCTAACTCTCCAATGCACAGGAGCACTTGCTCCGCTAAGCACTGATCTGTACCCTATGAGAGAGCCACTGCCAGACATCTCTGGTTGCAGCTTATCTCTTACAATAGAAAAGGATCAACATTCCAAAATCCCTATCTTCCATCCATCACCCATATCAACGGGTTCAGCCAACGTTAGTCTAATGTGCATGGGGGTTTTAGAATACGGCTATTCATATTTTGGACTTGATAAGTGTCAGCATAAAATTTCTGGTCGAACCAAATGCAGGCACTTGGTCACTGTTGGGGCGGCCAACCACCTATTTGTTTTGCATCTTTCTCCACCACCTCTTCTTTGATTAACAGCTTTGTCCTTACAGAAACCAGAGGTGGATGGAGAGAAATGGAAAATATGTAAGTGGTAAGGTGAAATAAAGTTTCTAATAACAAAAAAGATGCACCAAATGTTTTTGCTAGGTTTGAACAGACATTTTGTGCTGATAGACTCGTTTTCATTCAGATTCACATATTAAGTAGCTGTTTCAACCGCTATACCATTTTATTGCAAATTACCTGCATATATGTGACTTCAAAGATCAGAAAGAAGTAAGGCAATTACAGACACCTTAGGTGGTGGCTCAACTTGCCTAAGAATAAAAGAAGCCTTACTACATTCTTGATCCATCTGTGACATCGAAAAATAGTTCAGTCATCCTAATTCACATAATATAGTCTAGTACTTCCCTCATTCTGCGGGTGCACTGACTTTGCTCTAATACTCGGGTCCCCAACCGATGGCTCTGGAGCCACATGTGGCTTGTGAGCCTATGATGTGCACCTTTTGGCTGGGTTCCAGCTTGCTGCATAACAACAGCTATTAAGAGGATGTCCCCACATGGTGGCCTTTATGAGTAACCCCACACAGACGAACAGAGCTGGATGTGGATCAGAACGGTTTCAAGGTTAGAATGGTTGAGATCTCTGTTCTAATGTTCTTGGACACTTAAAGATTTTGTATTTTTTATACTGTGAACAATTTTCAAGACGTTACCATGAGATTTGATATTCATTTTTCTGTAAAAGAGGAAAACTACAGTTCCTTCTTTTTAAAATTGCTCAGATAATCCAGTATGCCATGAAAACAAAAAACAGAGAGTGATAAAAAGACGAGGTGTAGCTCTGGCCTTAGTGGTCAATTAAATAAAATGTTAGGCTGTGGTCACAGTTTTTTTAGTGCCTTTTAAAAACGCATGCTTTTTTACATGCGTTTTTCATGTCAGCATGAGTTTGTTAAGGTCTCTGATGGCTCCCTGCGTTTTTGGGTGCGTTTTTGAATCTGCACCTAAAAATAGTGCTTGTAGTATTTTTTTGAGCGTTTTGAAAAACGCATGCGTTTTTGTAGAAAACGCATGCGTTTTTATAACCTGGGTTCCTATGGAAAACGCATGCAAAAACGCATGTACAGTTAGCACCTTTTAGTGCCATTCAAAAACGCATGCGTTTCCCATAGGAGCCCATGTTAACAAAAACGCATGCGTTTCCGGAAACGCATGCGTTTTTGTTAACATGGGCTTCTATGGGAAACGCATGCGTTTTTGAATGGCACTAAAAGGTACTAACTGTACATGCGTTTTTGCATGCGTTTTCCATAGGAACCCATGTTATAAAAACGCATGCGTTTTCTACAAAAAAACGCATGCGTTTTCTACAAAAACGCATGCGTTTTTGGATATGCTCCAAAAACGCATGGGACAGTCACACATGCTTTTTGGCTATTAGGGCATGCGTTTTTTAACATGGGGGCCTATGGGTGCGTTTTTTACATGCGTTTTTGAAAACGCAGGTCTCCAAAAATGCAAGTGAAAAATGGTACTGTGACCCCAGCCTAAGACACTCTTTTAAGAGATCTGTTGGCAGCTGTCAGAGACTGCACCGAAGCCAAGAATCACTTTATAGAAACCACAGAGATCTCCTGCTTCACTAGCACTGGAAATGAATGGACCTTTAACTAACCAGGGAAAGTCGATCTGGGCAATAACAAATCAACGTGCTACCAAGGGAGCAATGTGTACAGAGCTGCATTAGCTAATGTTCGTCTTCCACTGTCTTTTCAGAGTCACAGAGAGGAAATCGAGTCTATTCTGCTTTACATACCCATGCAGCCTAAGTTTTCCCCTGTCTGGAATAATTTTGCTGAGTACAATTCTTCAGGGATCCAATCTAGTTTACTATTACACTTTTACTACTTCCCATACAGATATAATGATGCTCACTATCCTCGACAATTTGGATAATTGTTAGGAAAAAAAAAATCTCATCATTGCGGAGTCCTCCTTGAAAGGAATCGTTTCCTGGGGGAGAGATCTGGCTCCTCTCTCCGCAATTTAGAGTGCGTTTAATAAACAAAGGGAGCAATCCATTGTTGAAATCTGCCATAAAAGGATGAAAAGGATCTTTTGTTTGACAGATAAATCTCACAGGAGAAGTAATAAGAAATGTAACAATGGATTAATATATTTACAGTCAATCATTTTTTTTTTTTAATAGTAGAAATGGAATAGTTTGGAATTTGGATACAAATATTGAAAGCCTCTGAGTGAATTCTGTTCTCTTAACACATCTGTAAAATGTACACGGGTTAAACACACGTGTGCTATAATGCTATTTAAATATTGGAGCGTATAAATAAATAGTGCGTTAACATTTCACATAGTGGTTGCTAGGAAACAGGGATGCGTTTAGTTTCTCACTGGTGAATATTCCCCATAGTATTGTTCCCCGAAAAGGTTGTATCCATCAGAAAAACCATGTGAGCCATAAACACCCAGGTAAATGCCTGTTCCACACCACATTTTATGTCTTTAATATATCCATGTGTACTGAAAAAAATGTATTTATAGAGGTAGCTCTGTATTTATAGAGAATATAATGGTAAAAACTAGTATAGATATATTCGACAAACATTTGTGAACCAATCTGTTTTATTTACACGATGCAACAAACGTACTCATCCTTCTAGGAAATTGGTTAAAAAGTATTCTTTTTTTATAACCTTGTGCCTGTGGGGGATGTATTGTCATATACATGCATGTTTTTTCATCTGTGTTTTTTTTCCAGAAAACGATTGACATGATATCTTAGGGTACCGTTACACGTCGCGATATCGCAATGCAACATCGATAAAAAGTCACGTGGTGTGGTAGTTGCAGTTGATATCGTTCGTGCGTTGTGTCGTGTAAATGGGCAATGCGACGGGAAAAAATCGTAGGTACCATATTGCAAGAAGATTGTGCAAGCCCTTCAACCATACGACATTGCATATGCGATGTGGCATGATCGTGCTGTGTGACAGCGCAACTACGGTGTGGAACGCAACTCCCCTATTCACTCCAATATTAATCCTCGGTCCCTGGGTTCCTCATACCCAGCGCACAAAAGTTGAGGACAACAGCCTAGTAGCGTTGCCTGCCGATATCTCCCTGTGTGACATCTCCTATGCCAAAAACGTGCGCGCTCCCGTGAAATTGTATGCGATATCGGAGCGATATTGCGACGTGTAACGGTACCCTTAAAGTTTCCTTTTGTCATTTAAGAAAGGATGCATACAAGTGCCACATATATGTTAAAAAATGGATACACTCGCACTAACCCCTTAGTGACACTCTTACATGTGTGTCGTAAGTCAGTGACGGGCATATTTTGCAAGCGCAGAGGGTGAGCTTGCCCCATAACCGGCAGAAAATGGCTCTGTGTTGCAACCAGATCCCGCCTCTAACACCCATGGGTGAAGTGATACCATGCCTGTGAATTTTAACTTGTTAAATCCCACTGTCAAACTCTGACAGCAGCATTCACAGTGCATTGGCATGGGGGTGCGTCATGGTATGCACCCAATGGCACTCCCATGTGTGATTGTGGGGCACTGATGGGTTGCTATGACTGTCAGGGGTCTGCTGAAGTCTCTCATTCCTGTCTCTATGAGATTCCTTTGAAACACTGCCTTTTGTTGAGCATTAAAGTAGACCACAATTTTTACTATATGCAGCATTACTTTGGTATTGCTTTATTTAGTACAAGCAATCACATATTTGTAGCTTGAAGTCCCTTAATAGGTCTATTAAATGCAATTAAAAGTAAAAGACATACAAAAAAAGGTCAAAGTTTCTCTCATTAAAAATAAAGATAAAAAATATATATATATACACAGGAGGTATTGCAGTTTCAAAAAAGTCTGTTGCATCCTTTGCCCAGGACTTGGGGTGACTAGGCCTTATAATGACATGACGTCACCTAAGGCCTGTAGACTGCCCAGGTTGTGGATGCTGGGCATATAAATACCAGTTATCAGGGAGAACCAGATATATCTCATCTCTGGATTATGGCATGTACACTGTAGTGTACCAATATCTTTCCAAGTACTATGACAGCTTACCATAGAGGACTTCCAAGAGTCTAACCCTGATAGTTGGTTTAGTGTCAGGAAACCTACAAATCCACAAGAGGTATTATGTATACTAATTTCACTTATTTTTGCTGTGTGTTTCAATAAAGGGTCCAACAGTGGCGTAACTACCGCAGTCGCAGCGGTTGCGGCTGAGACCAGGCCCGCCCCCTGGGGGGGCCCCGAGCCCCCCAGAGGGGCCCCGTGCTTCCTGACGCCCGCCGCGACCGTGATAGCGTTTGCCCAAGGATGAGGAGTGGAGAGAGGATGGGAAGTGAGAGAAGCAGCTGTGCCTGCCCCTCCTCGCTGGCAGACCGCGGGGAATCAGTGAGAGCCTGGGAGACCGCGACAGGTACTCACGCTAGCCCCCCCGCTCCTCACCTATGTGGCCCCGGAGTGAATTCTGCACCAGGGCCCGCGACGATGTAGTTACGCCATTGGGTCCCAACACCTGTCTACAAGCAGAGAGGTGAAATACTAACAAGCAAGTATAGAGGATCATTATACCTGCATGGAAATCTTGACAAAAGCCATTGAATGTGTATAGTTAGCTGTCGAGTTACACTTTTTAGGTCAACATATTTTTGTGCTTTGTGATGTATTTGTCATTTTAACAAATGCTACAGCTTTCTCTTTCACTAGATCCATACAGGATCCCATCAAGTCTATGTCTTCTCTAGATGTTGCAATATTTAATATAGTAATACTCTTCTTGGCCTATAGGGCTTTCCTGTACTTTCTTGCAATTGCAGGGGCCTTTCTATAGTAAGTCAACCTCTTGGAGGAAATATTGTATTAATTATAGATTATTGCCTTAGAATTGGCTCTGATTTTGATTGAACCTAAAACATGATTGTAATTGGTGTTTGGTTTTGTTCAAATTAGTATTTTATGCAATATGCTAAGCATAAAATAAAAATATTTTATTTTGTCGACCTTTAATTACGGAAGGATTGTGTGGGTATCTTCTGCTCGGAGTAATATTAACAAAGCTTGACTGTTCGGTACCAGAGAATTCAAAGATTAAATTAGATTTTAATGTCTGAGACGAGATTTCCTTTTGCTAATCCCTTTGCCATTTAAACCAGGACATGTTAATGCCTGTTCACGAAGTTGAAAAACATGATCATTCCTATTGATTACATTGGGACTGTAGAGTACAACAATGCTTTGATATCATTTTACATATGCCTGTTGTATACTTACAAGCCCTTTATAACACGGATGTGGTAAAACAGTCCTTTTGTAAATCCATTCATGTGAGAGTTACAGGATGGTGATTATTTGAAAAGGGAAAAAATTGGATTCTTTGAAACTCGATGGTGAAAAAATTTTGTTTGAAGTAAAAGGAATGCGAGCGGTGACAGTAAGATCAATGGCAGTATTTTCACTCAGTGAAGCATGAGAACCTGTGATAAGCGCAGTTAGTCAGAGGAATAGTGACGGACATTGCCCTTTTACGACTCGCATTTGGTCTCCAATATTGATCTTAACTGTCACTGCCAACAAAGTATTTTGAAGCTACATCTGTGTTCAGACAATGCTATACTTAACGCTCCACCGGTGGATCAATGTGCGCTGATGTGCAAAGAGTTAAAATTCTCATTTTCCATATTTGCATTATTGCATTTACTGCACTGCTGAAAGCCATTATAATCCTCTACTGTCAATCATAAACTAATCCATCATATTCTACTTCATCATTCTGTCTGTAACCTGTGCTGTGGGTAACAGATGTCCCTCAGCAGCAATTTAACCGTTTTAGCGGTATTTCTGGATCTAAGCATTTGATATATATAAAAAAAACTTGAATGAAGTCATATCGATTCTGATGCATATATTGATTAAGTATCTAATATATAGTCACTTTTTGTTAAAACTTAAATTTTTTTTTGTTCACATGTGACACACATGGAGGTATATTTTGGAGGTTTTTTTTCTGATCCTTACAACATTGATTTAATATACCGTACGACTTTGTGCATGAGCTCTGCAAAATATACGGTCTATTAAATTATTGTCATGTATTGGGCAGTATTAGAAGATAAATTTGGGACAGAAATATATTAGCAATTTTAATATGAGTATTTTGTCAAATACATCTTCAGATTCAAAGCAAACTGTTTAATAATTAATGTTCTGTATTCCCTCTTTACTAGCCAGAGACACCAGAGTTATGCCAACTCTCCTGCAGATTTCCAATAGTCTGTCAGCAGGCTATGGATGGTTTTTCATAAGGATGTAGCCTAGGCTCTATTGACAGCTGAAAGCCAAAAATAAACTTAGAACCTATAAGGAATTTGATTGTGCCTCTAATCGTATCATTTATCATAAGTATGGGGATTGGAAATCATGATTAGGACTGTTTATCTTGGAATCAGAGTTATACATTATATAACCATCTTGAATTAAAAGGTTATTAAAATACAAGGGTAACAGAGGTGTCCAACATGTAGTTACATACAGTTTACAAAGGTATAAAATAACTATAGGAATACCAGCCACCCTACAAATTTCCTGTTGCTCCCATGCTGATGGCTCCCTGCTTCCTTCTACCTATATCTTTTCACCCAACTCCAGGGTCTACACCTCATGTGTTGGAAAATACCTTTAATATTGCAATAAGGGTTTCAATAAGTCATGATTTACATATTGACTTACCTATCCGTAGCATATATGTCATCAAAATAAATTGGGGGTATGGGCCCAACACCCAGCAATCCCAATGATCAGATGCTATCTGCTGTAGTTTATTTCCCATTCACAGATAGGTCATCAATATGTAAGTCCCTAACAACCCTATTAACTTCTACTTTTCATCAATGTCATTCTTGAAGATATCAGTCATCTTAGAACAAGCTACAGTAGCCACTATAGATGTTCTACCTGACAACATCATTACAAAGACAGCAGTTGATAGTCAATGTATCCCTAGCAACTAATCTGTCGAACTTGACTCATAAACTAACCTGGTATTGTTTGGAGACAGATAAAGGGAAAACTGATTGACAGTAGCCATGACCTCTATTCCCCTATAGTATTAAAAGGATTCCCAAAAAAATGTGTTTTCATGAGAACATGTCAAATGTAATCATGCATATAGTCCACATAAGAAGCTCTATAGGCAATATATTGCTGTAGAGCTCCGTTACGTGGGTGGATACCGTAAGAGATGACAGTTTTTATGAAATGTTAATATGTTGACACATATGAACAAAGTGTGTACAAAATGTAGAGTTTTGTATTGGTTTATGTTTATGTGCTAAGCTATCTCCAAGGTGAATGAGTTTATAGGGGATCCCATTAGCTTTTTTTTTGTAAGACATACTGTATTGTGCCATTGTTCTTCACTTATGTTACAGTCTACCTACAGGTAGCGGTTTTTATCTGGAAATTAAAGGGCTTTTGCAGAATGACTTTCCATTCATCAAAAGGAGAGGGTATAATTGTCTGATCAGTGGGGTTTAGCCTCTGGGATCACTATCGATCAGGAGAACGAGGCCTCCCCATTTGAATTCAGTAGTGCTCGACCTCCCCATTTGAATTCAGTAATGATCGAACACATGCATTGATGCATTATCAAAACTTGAAGGCACTGATAAGAAAGCCAAGCTTAGTACTTGGCTATCATAAGATGTCCCATATACCTTGTATAGAGTGATGTACACATACTTGACCACCACTCTGTTCAAGGTCCTAGTCCTTCTGATTGGTAGGTATTCAAGCAGTTGACGTCTTAAAGATTGGATGCTTACCACATATTATCTAATGGAGTAAAAAGGAAGTATCAAGCTAAAGTCCAATTACTCATATCCCATAGAGTGCAAAAATGTTTACCCTCTATTACATATGATCATTAGATCAGCACTACTAATGACAAATATTGTTATCTCTTTCTTAATCTGTACACAATGGATATATAAATGCACAAAATATAATTCTTAGAATACAGCAAGATCTGATTTATTTCAAAGCTGATAAAATAAATGATAACTTGAACATACGCAGTCACATAATACATTTGCTCCTGAATCTGAATGCTGAACAAGTAGATATTGATTGGAATCAAGGGTTCTCCAGCAGTTTATTGGATATTTGGCCTTGAAAACTCAAGTAGTGCAACATTTATGTTTTATGTTTCTGTGGAAAAGATACTGAATGCAGCAAAACAGGCTTTTACCGCTTATGTTATTTGGGGCATGTACACTTATCTGTCATTAACCATTTTATCATTAGCCATACTGAATAACTGATCCATGATAAAGGTCAATTACCATTAAATATGATGGATTTTGCTATCAGTACTTGATCGGTTGACTTGGGTTGAAAATAATTCATAATCTAAACAGGTAAAATGTTAATAAAATAATATATTTATGTTTATGACCTAGTTGTTAATGTATTAAATATTTAGCACAGAAAAATATACACAGTTTAATTAAAAAGATGTAGATAATCTTTGTAATATAATGAATATGTGCATTCCTTCTCTGTCCACACTCTGTGAGCATGACATAGATGACTAAAGTCCCAGTCACACATAACGACGCACCAGCGATCCCGATAACGATGTGCAGAGATCGCTGGTGCTTCGTCTTTCACTTACCAGCGATGTGAAAAACGACGCACTAGCGATCCAGAATTATACCGAGGTTGTTGGGAATTGTCACTCCATAGCGTAGCATTGAGATCGTTGGTCATTGTCCCTGTCAAACACAACGATGTAGCGCTCCCAGCGGGAGTGCAACAAGTTAGAAATGATCCAGAGCAGTGTGTAATGATCAACGATCTCACAGCAGGGGCCAGATCGTTGGTGCGTGTCACAAATAACGAGATCACTAACGGGATCTCTGTTGCGTCGCAAAATCTGTGAAGTTACAGCGATCTCGTTAGCGATCTCGTTATGTGTGACAGGGCCTAAAGTGTTGTCCTTACCTATGTATAGTAATATATAGTTTGTTGGACTTTGACCCTGAGAAGGTTATTAATGGTGATGACTGCCTTAAAGCACCACTCTAGCATATTTTTATTGCACCACTGGAATGGTGCTTTAAATGTAAGTTCCCTGTCTGATACTCACCTTATGGCAGCTTCATCTGTTTTCAGGGTCACTCCGGTTGGTTTCTGGCAGTTTGTGGCCTGCTGGAAGCTCCATTGTTTCATGCAGTGCATCCGGAGGTCACAACTCACTACATTTCTATGGGAGCCTCATTCTGGCATTATTCTAGCTCTCATAGAGATGTATTGAGCCCTTGCGGCTTCCAGGAAGTCAGAAGTTACAGGCACAAGATGGCGCCATGGAACCCGAGCGGCATTGGTAGAAGGTAAAGTCACCGGAAAGTGAGTATAAGACAGGGGGCAGCGGGCTTAGATTTAAAGCACCACTCCAGCACTGAATAAAACAACCACTGGAGTGGTGCTTTAAAGGGGATCTTTGGACATTTGATATTGATGACTTATCCTTAGGATATGTAATAGATATCAGATTATTAGGGGTACAACACCCCCATGATCAGTGGGTATTTGCTCTTTTGGTGTCCAGATCCAGTACCCAATGCAGCACATTTCAATATTAGCAGCAGAAGAGTTTTTAGCTGCTGATTGGTTGGTGGACTGTATGTGTGGTTCCCTACTGGTCGGGACGCCACAGAGGAGTACTGCACCCAGACCAGAGTGTTAAGTATCCCTGTGACTAGGGGACTGGGTTGTCAATCAAGGACCCTCTTTACATGCATCCACACACATTAGCTCAGGGGACCAATAGGTTAATCCATTGCTAGGGGACCAATAGGTTAATCCATTGCTAGGGAACCAGTCCCTGTGGAAGGAGCTTAGGTGGTAAAGTGGAGAGCGGGAAAAGTCAGTCAGGAGGAGTTTGAGAAAGTGGTTGGAGGTGAACCCTGTGAGTAGCGCAGTGGAGGACACGTCAGGAGAGGTGGCCCGGGAGCTGAAGGGGATCCTAGGGTGTCAGCTAATACCCGAATGTGCCGGTACATCTACCGGACGGAGGAATCCAGTCTGATACCAGAAGACTGGCTCCGAGGCGGTGCCGGTGTTCATCCTTGAGCCGCAGAAACCAGACAGCACGCACCTCTTCAGAGGTCGCGACAACCCCGGCACAATTCCCCTAAAGCCCCGGGTAGGATCGTGGAGGCCCGTAGAGCAATAGACTCCAGGAGGGGGCCCAGAGGTGACGACTCCCACACCGGAGGCTCCGAGGGTGTCAGAATCCGTAAGGATCCGTGGGGACCGGCGGTGGGCTCTTTGCGCGGGAAAGTAGGACAGATGAAAGGTAAAGTAGGCACATCACAGAAGGCCCCCTGTGAAACATCCTAATCCTCTTGTGACTACGCAGGCCATCCATACTCGTGAACTGCGTGTGTAAAGAACTGTTTTGCTGCCTGAGTCACCAGTAAAACATCGTTCAGAGACTAAGACCGTGTAGTGTGATTATTGCTTGCTCTGGAGGAGCTATACTACTGCTCACTGTTAGCCTGCAGCTCCACCTGATGAGCCGCCTCACTGTTGAATTCTCCATTCTCCCATTACTGCCCCAGGGATCCTGCTCCACCTACGGGGAGCATGACCATCTAGCTGCCCCATCCTTGATCCCCGAAGGTCTGCAACAGCGCCGGTATCATTACCGGACACCACGGGTGGCATCACAAAGACTTTTTTTTTCCCCCCTTTTTCAGCTACCACCAGGGCCATGGGCACGGGCCACAGGCTGTCTGTGACTACCCATTTGACTACAGCCTGGGACCCGGTACCCCACAGCCCTGGGGTGGTTCATATGTCCCCCTCCTCCCACTGATATTGAATAGGTCATCAATATGATATGTTCAGAGAACCCCTGTAAATTTTTATTGTACCACGTAGAACACTGGGGCAGCACAAGAGAACTGCTATAGATGAGTTTATATTGTTGCAATAGAGTTGTACCATACTTCTGTGGCTCTTCCACCTGCAGACCACTACACACTCACTTAACCAGCTTACTGTCCCTGAGTTGAACATCTCACTATACATATTCATTAAATGGAAAAAAAGACATAGACATCTGAACATACACTGAAAGTCATTGCAAAGTGTGTTCACTTAATATGTCCAGTTGGATAAATCGAATCCATAGTGTACTTTGGTGCTAATGTAAATAAACTAGTAGGCTTCTTAAAAATATCTTTTAATATTTGCCTTGAGTAGCCTAATCATGAAGTTAAACTCTTGTTTTGTCACTGTTATTCTCGCTAATCACTATGTGCATTACAAATTATACAACCAAAATGTAGAAAAACAATTCACACAGACTCCTGGGATAATACTTGACATTCCTGAATAGTGACTGACATGTCCCATGACCTTGAAAATGTAATAAGGTCAAAGTTTATATTGCCTTGTTCGAAGTTCATTTTTGCTGCATCGTCCAAAAAAGTGACACCTAGTGGGTGTTCAGACCTTGTGCCATTATCTCAGACATTTCTCTTGTTACACGCTGGTATTCACAGCCAGAGCCACTGATCTATAAAATGTGTCAATCAATACCCATCTTAACACAATGCCATTTCCAGCATCAGCTTTCATTCAGGCACACATTCAGTTTGTTTCAGCAAGTCATTTACTTTGTGGCTGAAGACAGCTGGGGCATTCTTCAAGTGAAGACATTGCCGGAGAAGGAACGTCTGGAAGATTCATTTTTTCTTCCTGACCATGAATAAATGTTAGATGACCAGTATTTAGAGCATTCATTTAGCGCCCAAGCATGTTGTGGAATTTTAACTTGTAATCAGTGGGCTCAAATGTCTTTCATTCTCAGCAGGAGCCAAGATAGGAGGCATCTACGAACAGATAACTGTCATTGTAAATAAGCTATATGATACTTGCTGAAAGACGTTATATTATAGCAATAGTCGCTGAATTCTCTGTTGCCCCATTAAACCCTTAATGATGATGCCAAGAGTAAAATAGTACATTCTAATTGTATACAGTTTTTTGGGGGCAGACAATAAATAATATGTGACTTTAATTGGATAATCATGATGGATAAAAAAATGATTCATTGTGTTAAAGTCCCTGTTGTTATTATTATACATAATCTATCTCTGCCATAAATTGAACCTATTGTGTTATGTCTTAGTTGCCAAGGCACTCATTAGCTTTTCTCTAAAAATAAAATATATTTTAGTGCATGGTCTTATGCTATAAGTCAACTTTAAAGAATGAAGAAGAGAGGGTTGGGTCATATTTCTAGTTTTATAGTATTTTAGGGAGGCATGGTGACTCAATGATTGGCTCTTCAGCCATACAGCGCTTGGGTTCTGGGTTCAATTCCCACCAAGGACGACATCTGCAAGGAGTTTGTATGTTCTCTCAGTGTTTACATGGGTTTCATCCAGGTCCTCCAAAGATATACTGATTGGAAATTTAGATTGCGAGCCCCAATACAGACAGTGTTACTGATGTATATAAAGTGTTGTGAAATTAATGGCGCTACTTAAATAAATATTATATAACTTATTTGATAAGCCTACACTTTATATAAGGCAAATGTAGCAAAGTCAAGCATATCCATATATCTAATTGTAGTATCCACAGATAAAACATTATTATATGATCATACGTGTTCTGCAAAATTATACAGTAGATTCAGCTTGGCCACATCTGTAGCTGTAATCATCACATGTCACATCTGTTTGGAGGCTAAATGTTAATTCTAATTTTAGACACTTAGATATATACACTTTTGTTAAGTGCATTGTGAACAATTATTTTTGTTATGAAAATAATAATTGAATCTTTGACTGAATACAGCTGTATGTGTTAAATATCCCTGCAGCACTCCTTCAGGAAAAGCTGGGAATAACACACCTATTATAATCAATAGTCTATGGTGTAATGCACAAATATGCCAGATGTTTTGGAACAAGTGGTGCTCTTTTATAACACCTCTTTTCCCTAGTTAAACAAAGAGGGCCAATAGCTGGATGACCTATGTTTGTATACATCTGGCTATATGCAGAGATGTTGTTGTTCTATATTATGCCTTATTTTCTATCTTAATTAGAGATCAGCAAACCTTTTGAAGTTCGGGTTTGGGCGGTGCACTGAACGTTTTGGTGCACTGACCCTGATCCCAAACTTGACTCAAATCTAAATGGAAGTCACTGATTGGCAGTTCAGCTCTCCATCCTCATCTGTCTAGCCATAAGTAAAAAATGTCCACCAGTGGAAGGTCGGTTTTTTTTTTCCCAAATTTTTGCAAATTAATTTTGGACACACATTACACCCAAAACTGTGCTTTTAAGCCCAATGTGAGCCAATCAAACACTACACACTGCTCACACTGGGCCAAGCACCAGCTGTACACGACCACAGTGATGCTTGGTCCACTGCTTTGCAAACTAAAAGCACCCAAACTCCGAAGGGCAAATTTACTCCCCACCAGGAAATTCAGCGACCCGAACCTTGAAGGTTCGCTCATCTCTAATCTTAGGCTGCCTTCACATTTGCGTATGGGAATGCAGCGTATTGCTGCGTTCCCATACGCAGTCAAACGCATGCGCACTGCGTTCCTATGTTTAACATAGGAACGCATGGTGTCTGCGTTTGCTGCATTCGGGTGCGGATGCGGACGATATCTGCTCCTTCCGGTGTCCAGCGTCCGCACCCGGGACGCAGCATGTTGGGTTTTTTTGCGCGCTTGGGGACCTTGGAAAATCAGCAAGCGTCCCCAAGAGCACAGAAAATGCATTGGCTTCAATGGGTCCGCAGTGTTCTGCGCTTGACAGCGCAGGAGAACGCTGCAGACCCATTGAAAAATCTCCCGGTGGCCGGCGGTGATGTCACAGGAGATCACCGACGGCCACCGGGAGATCAGCTCTGCCTCTGCTGATCTCTTCCTCCCCGCCGCCGGTAATCTGCTAGCGATGTCGGCGGGGAGAAACAGCTGATGTGACAGCTGTTTGAATCTTCCCGCGCCGACATCTCCTCTCGGTGTCGGCGCGGGAAGATTCAAACAGCTGTCAAATCAGCTGTTTCTCCCCGCCGAGATGCCCCGGAGCTTACCGGCGGCCGGGAGGCGGAGATCTCCGGCGCTGATCTCCGCCCCCGGACACCGCTGATTGGCTGCCGGGCTGCACAGTGATTTGTCCGCAGGCGGACATTCTCCGCTGCGGACACATCAAAATGGCCCTGCTTTACACTGCGTTTGTGTCTGCATGCGATCAGCATGCAGACACAAACGCTAATGTGAAGCCAGCCTTAATACATTGTAACCTCACATTGGTCTTCCACACTCACAAAGCCTGATATGATAAAATAACGACAGGATAAAACATTCAAAGCCAGGGATAAGGATTCAGGTTGCCCATCGTCCAGAAATTCCTGGAAAGTCCATAAAAATAGGACGCTTTTGTTACCCTGGGATTAATAAAGTGAGTGTGTCCGTGCTTTTTTTTTTAAGCTGAATAAACTTGTCCAAATTATTGTGACTGTAATTACCATGATTTTACAGTTTACAGTGAATGCAGCTGTCTTCATATCCGGATTATGGACTGTAGACATGTATCACTTAGAATCTTAATGATTTGTTATGGTTTTACAATGTGTCCGTAAAAATTGCCAGCTTTCCGGGATTTTGTTATAAGTTATCTAGAAAAAGATACAAAATCAAGTTGGCAACACTGATAAGGATGCAGCAACAAGAATGATTGTAGGTTTAGTACTACATAATTATCAGATGGCATGGGGGAAACACTGCTCTAAAAAAAGATGGGATTTACATTGTATTATCATCTATTATATTTTATAAATGGCAGATTACCATATTGCTATATCCAGTACCATTACTTGCAGGGTATATTCAGACATCCATATGTAGATAATTAAATATGTATATATATATTTGCAGCACAAAATACCTTAAAGCAGTGCACGCTTCTCCAGACACCTGAATGTCCTTACATAATAGCAAAAAAAGAAAAAGCAGCACCAGAATAATAGTGGTGTGAACTTGTCTTATTGCCTAGTGGCGTGGCGACGTTTCAGATATGGCGATCCTAATATAATAGTGGTGTGAACTTGTTTTATTGCCTAGTGGCGTGGCGACGTTTCGGATATGGCGATCCTAATATAATAGTGGTGTGAACTTGTTTTATTGCCTAGTGGCGTGGCGACGTTTCGGATATGGCGATCCTAATATAATAGTGGTCTGAACTTGTTTTATTGCCTAGTGGCGTGGCGACGTTTCGGATATGGCGATCCTAATATAATAGTGGTCTTAACTTGTTTTATTGCCTAGTGGCGTGGCGACGTTTCGGATATGGCGATCCTAATATAATAGTGGTGTGAACTTGTTTTATTGCCTAGTGGCGTGGCGACGTTTCGGATATGGCGATCCTAATATAATAGTGGTCTTAACTTGTTTTATTGCCTAGTGGCGTGGCGACGTTTCGGATATGGCGATCCTAATATAATAGTGGTGTGAACTTGTTTTATTGCCTAGTGGAGTGGCGACGTTTCGGATATGGCGATCCTAATATAATAGTGGTGTGAACTTTTTCTACTGCCTAGTGGCGTGGCAACATTTCGGATATAGCAATCCTTTCTCAAGCTTGAGAAAGGATTTCCATATCCGAAACGTCGCTACGCCACTAGGCAATAAAACAAGTTCACACCCACTATTATATTAGGATCGCCATATCCGAAACGTCGCCACGCCACTAGGCAATAAAACAAGTTCACGCCACTATTATTTTGGTGCTGCTTTTTCTTACTATATATATATATATACATATACATATACATACATGTATATATAAATATATGTATTCACTACATATGTATATATACAAATATCCCAACATGTGTTCATACATACAGTATATTGAATATAAATACACATTGTGAACTAGCAAATTCAAGTAATTTTGGAGAGAGCTACTTGACCCCCTTGCTATTTATCACCAGTGATGGGTTCTAGTGTCAGTCACAGCTATTTTTAGAGGAAAGAGTAATATGAAATTTCTCCATGCACAGACCATTAGCCTATCCCATTACTGAGACACACTCAAAGCAAGCACTACATATTCATGAAGGAAATAGGCTCACCAAGAAAAAAATAAGATTATTTGTGATCTGTAATTTATTTAGAGTATGAAAAATAATCATTGGCTGATAAATCGCTTATTTTAATGCGGAAATCAATCAGCCCAAAAACATTAATGTGAAAAATGCTCGTGTCTGAAAGACAACAGATTATGATTAATTACTGAAGACATCCATCAAATCATGTGTGAATGCACAAATACATTACATTGTTCCATGCCTTTACAAAATGATAGGAGGCAGAAAGCATATGCTGGGATGAGATGTGTACTTTTGTCAATCACACACTAAGGCCAGCTTCACACCACGGTTTTCAGTTTCAGGTTGTGACTGGTTTGATCCGGTTTTGCCTCCAATGTATTCCTATGGTGCCGATTTGGTCCTATTTGGCCATCAGGTTTTGTGTATTTTGTGCCTGATCCGATTTTGTCCGGTTTTTTCCCTGTCCCCCAAAACGGGAGCCTGCAGCATTTTTTTGGCTTCTGTGCAAAAGCTGGACAAAACCGGGCAGAAACGAATCCCGGGCGATCCAGCACCGATAACATGGGAGTCTATGGGCCCGGGATCTTGGAAAAAATCAGATTGGTTCCCGCATCCGATTTTTTTCAACAGAGCATGCTCAGAAATCCTTGCCGTCCAAAATTCAGCACCATGAACAGCAGTATTTCATGCACAGGCTGTGAATTCAGCACCTTGGCAGAGCAGACACAGGCAGAATTCAGAACCATAGACAGTAGCACAACACTAATCCTGCAAAAAACAGGACAGGAGGGCATATTTGGCCACACCTTGTGCTCATCCTGTGCTGTCAGGTTCTGTCCAGTGGATCCTGGAAAAAACAGGATCCAACCTGACAAAAACCATGGTGTGAAGCCGGCCTAACCTTTACATTTAAACTGCTACATAGGCTACTACATATCCATGTCAAACTGCATGCCAGTCTTTATGGCAGCAAAGTCAGTGATATTCCTGACATTTTGGGCACCTGTTGCTTAATTTTCCTTTGCAGATTTGGTGTACAGTAGAAATGAATCTGCAGGATTTCAATACTTTCAGCGTTTTTGCAGTTTTTTTTTCCACCCCAGAATGCATGAAAATTTCATGCAAAACTAACATAAAAAACGCACCAAAAATGTATCAAAACTGCATCAAAAACAAATATTTTTTTCTCACCATGAGATGTAGATTTGGTGTAGAAATTTTTGCAACTAAATGCTCAACGTGCGCACATTGCGGGTTATACCTTTGCAATAAATAGAATCTAATCCTCCACATAGCCCCACCCTATGGGACAATGTGGAGGGGTGGAGCTATGAAGGGGCGGATCTATACATGGGTGGTGCTATGAAATAGGAGATGCTATTAGGAAGGGTGGGGGTGGGGATATGAATGGTTGGGGTTACTGGGAGGGACAGGGCTATGATACATATACACATACATTACTATATATGGGCAGTATTGCCATATATAAGCGATATTACTATATATGAGCATTGCAACTATATATGGGCATTACACCCAGGCAACAACGAACTCTACAGTTAGTATATTTAATATTTATTTAAAGTGCAATGTGCATAATCTAAAATGAATAATGAATATTCATGATAAATAACCCCAACTAGCAAAAATACATATAGTAAAAAGAATAGTGCATATTCAAAGTCAGTAACTATAGTTAGTAAAGAGCATAATGCACATAAGAGAGAAATATATATATATATATAAGCTATACAAGTTCTCATATTATATACATTGCAACTAATAATGTGTACCTTGCCTTCTCATGGGAGGAACATTGATGATACATGAAGCAAAAGTCATGGCAAATAATAGTAAAGGGAGAATACCGACCCATAGCCCATTCTCCACACCCAACGTACATTACGCTTACAGCTTGTGTCAGTATGTATTTTCGCTAAGTGTGGTAATTTATCGTGAATATTCGTTATTTTTTTGCATTACACACATTGCACTTTGTATTTATATACCTGAGATTACCGTATTTTTCGAACCATAAGACACACTTTTTATCCCCCAGATTGTATCGGAAAGTGGGGGTGCGTCTTATGGTCCGAATATAGGTGGTTGTGCTGGCTGAGCTGCTCTGTGCTGAAGGGGGTTGGCTCTGGAGCGGCTGGAGGAGGCTGGCAGGGGCTGCAGAAGCAGCCAGTGATCATATGTCTCCGCTCATTAGTGTACTGTTATTTTCACTGCACTCCGCTGTCCACCTCCCAATGCTAAAGCCAGCGCTGAGCGGTGGAGGGAGGCAGTGTATATTACAGTACACTAAGTGTACTGACTTCCCACATCACTTTATATGCCCCCCATGCTGGGATCCTGCAGCCTCTATCCCTGGATATAGCCCCCCCTTCACTGAATATGGTTTCCCTGCTACTGCTCACACTAAAATCATCGGTATACATTCTCACCTGTCCATCGTTCCCTCCATCTCTCCCTATGCAGCTGCAGTCACATCGATCTCTTCCTGGTGAGCCGGCATCCTGTCAAGTGACCGGGCACAGCAGAGTAATGTCATCTCTGAGCGTCTCGGTCACATGATAGGATGCCAGCTCACCAGGAAGAGATTGATGTGGCTGCAGCTGCAGAGAGAGAGAGATGGAAGGGATGATGGACAGGTGAGAATGTATACTGGTTATTTTAGTTTGAGCAGCAGCAGGGGAGCCATATTCAGTGAAGGAGGGGTGGCAATATCCAGGGATGGAGGCTGCAGGATTCCAGCATGGGGGGCATATAAAGTGATGGGGGTTGCAATATCCGAGCATGAGGGGGCGATATCCATTGATATTCTATTGGTGTCAGTGCGGTAAATTTAAACAGCTGTCAGATCAGCTGTGCTTAAAGCTCCTGCGCCAACACCACCAGGAGATGAGCAGCGCTAGCCGCTGGGAGATCAGCGGCAGGCACCGCTGATCTCCTGACGGTGTCGGCACGGGAGCTTTAAACACAGCTGATCTGACAGACGTTGACATTTCCCGCACCGAACAGCTGATGTCGGCACGGGAAATTTAAACAGCTGTCAGATTAGCAGTGTGCCGCGGACTCGAGCACAGCGAGGTCAGGTCTGATATAGATCTGATGGTGCTGTGCGGCCAGGCAATCACAGTAATGCCACAACCAACATGACTGTGGAATTACAATGTGTTGCAGCCAATCCCTGCATGTGGGCTGGCTCTGTAAAGTGTGCCAACATGCAGGGACGGGGACCCGAGCATGAGCCCGAACATCTCAGCGAGGTCCGAGCATCCCAAGCACTGAGATGCTCGGGCGAGTACTGGCAAGCATGCTCGCTCATCACTAGTGCCAGCCATGGGGGACGTGTGCCAGCCATAGAGGATGTTTGCCATCAATAGGGGACGTGTGCTAGCAATAGGGGATCACTGGGGGATGTGTGCCAGCACAAGGGGGCTATATCCAATATAAGGGGACTATATCCAGATTAAGGGGGCTAATTTTAGGATGGGGGCTATATCCCAGGATGAGGAACAATGTACAAGGATGGGGGTCCTATGAGGGACATATACCCTATATGATTTGTTGGACAGACACTGGCATTATAAGATGGACCCCATTTAACATAAAAAATTACTTTTTTCTCTTTTCCTTCACCAAATTTGGGGGTGCGTCTTTCAATCAGGTGCGTCTTATAAAGTGAAAAATACAGTATATATTTGTTCTGTGCAACGTCATCACTTATTGATAGTAAATCATATTTACTGAGGCCAATATGTATTTAAGGCAATTTATTTCTTTGGGGAGAACCAATTCAACTCTACACCCTCCTATGTATTATTCATATAGTGCAGCACACCCTTGTATTTTTTTCCCTTTTTAAATGTTTGGTGATATGATCATGTCAATAAATAAATGGATTATGTATCATTAAGGGATCACTTACACTAGTGTATAACTCGAACAAATGCAATGCGAGAAAAAAGGGATTGCTCTCCTACCAATGTTATTCAATGAGGCTCTACAAATTTGCGTATCTTTTCACAACTGTATCAAGTGTGAGAAAAAACCGCAGCATGCTGGGATTTGACTCAGAATTTGGTACAGTGCGAAAAAAAAAATCAGATGCCATACGGATTATCATTATAGCATCCGAATTTTACAAATGCATTATAATTCTGTAAGATGGGAAACTGTATATGGACTTGTAAATGAATAATAGCTACCAAGTAAAAAAAACAAGTAAAAAAAATGCACAATACACGGACAGCACACAGATGACAAGTGAAAGAAATTGTCCATTGTTTCTGGATGATTATGGGACTGATTTTTATAATGCGAGTGTAACCTAATGGTGTAGTCATTTCTTAGGTTATGTGTTATATTGTGACTACTTCTCCCTATTTTGCCAAATTATATAGGTTTATACAAACTGTGTCCATTGAAGACATATGTTGGGAGAATTGCCCAATATGCATTTTTTAATGTATATTTTTGTTGCATGCCACTGTATACTCATACATTCAGTGTGATCCATCAGATATAAGCATACTGTATACATTTATTTACTGTATTGAGCAGTAAAAAGACTCATTACCTTTTTCACATCCAGGTGGTGGACTGGCTGTTTAACCATTTTT
This sequence comes from Allobates femoralis, assembly GCA_033576535.1. Lineage (NCBI taxonomy): Eukaryota > Metazoa > Chordata > Amphibia > Anura > Aromobatidae > Allobates > Allobates femoralis. The sequence continues at coordinate 260,716,386 of JARQOC010000004.1, forward strand.
TACATCCAGGGAGTGGACTGGCTATTTAGACGTTTTTGACATCCAGGGAGTGGACTGGCTATTTAGACGTTTTTGACATCCAGGGGGTGGACTGGCTATTTAGGCGTTTTTGACATCCAGGTGGTGGACTGGCTGTTTAAGCATTTTTTACATCCAGGGGGTGGACTGGCTATTTAAGCATTTTTTACATCCAGGGAGTGGACTGGCTATTTAGGCATTTTTGACATCCAGGGGGTGGACTGGCTATTTAGGCGTTTTTGACATCCAGGTGGTGGACTGGCTGTTTAAGCATTTTTTACATCCAGGGGGTGGACTGGCTATTTAAGCATTTTTTACATCCAGGGGGTGGACTGGCTATTTAGGCGTTTTTGACATCCAGGGGGTGGACTGGCTATTTAGGCGTTTTTGACATCCAGGGGGTGGACTGGCTGTTTAAGCATTTTTTACATCCAGGGGGTGGACTGGCTATTTAAGCATTTTTTACATCCAGGGGGTGGACTGGCTATTTAGGCGTTTTTGACATCCAGGGGTGGACTGGCTATTTAGGCGTTTTTGACATCCAGGGGGTGGATTGGCTATTTAGGCGTTTTTGACATCCAGGGGGTGGACTGGCTATTTAGGCGTTTTTGACATCCAGGGGGTGGACTGGCTATTTAAGCATTTTTCAGATCCAGGGGGTGGACTGGCTATTTAGGTGTGAAGGCATGTTTTTTTTCTCTAAAAAGTGGCATAATCCTAGATACCTTAAAGCTTAAGTGAATAGTATGCAAAAACAACATACTAATGGCATGCTTTATTCAAAGAAATGATACCTACGATTACAGTCAGGAGCCCAAGACATTAATTTCTTGTGGACAGAGACCATTCCCATCATAGACCACCACAAACAAGAAGACCATAATATAGATATCAACTATTAATAGCAGCTAAGCATTTTCTGTAATAAAATGCTCATGAGACTATACAAAGAGCGTTTATTTTGGTGAAGGCCAGCTTCCTGAAAGACACATGTAGACTTAGTGTCATTATATATATAAAATAGAACTTTCCAGTGCTGATTATTTATTTTCAATGCACGGTTCTTATTCAATTATTCATATTTTTTGTTATGTTGTTAATAAAAAATCCATTTGCCATTCATTCAAAGCTTGGTTGGCCTTCAGTATAGTAATAGGGAGCGAGTATAAAGCTCTTTGACTTGCTGCTTAGCAGCACTTTGTCTCGGCTCCCACACTGAATGTAAGCGACAACAATTATTGGCCTTGTAAATTCTGCAAAGTGTTGTTACGCTGTTGAACAGGATGTAACAACAGGATGTGGGCGAATGTGACTCACTGCTACCTACTACATCTCTTCTGCAGCCCACCCATGTGTTTACCTGATAGAGAGAATTAGGCAAACTACATAGGATTTAATACATGTATCTGAAGATATAAACTTATCTAACACCATGCATGTATTTTACACAGCTCATTAAAAGACTTAAGTGACATTTGTACTGCATGATAATTATGAATGAACATTGTCAATAAACTATTCATTTAACATTAAGATACCATGTAAACAGGCTGACGATCACCCAATGAATAAGCAAAAGACTTGTTTGTCGGGTGAAATAGTCTTTTGACTATAGTCTTTTGAAAACCGTATTCATCGTTCTCGGTGGTGCATTTTTCAGTGTAAACAGCACTCACATTGCCAAAAATTATGGCAGCCTAGTGTATTTGTACTGCAGCAATCTAATATAGATTGCTAAGAATGCATCATTTGCTTTGGTCTGCCTATGCATGGAAGATGCTAGAATGTACGAGCTGTTTCCAGGTTACTGCACTGGCTACAACAGGGAATCACAGATGCCCATTCTCTGTGACAGCGTCTGTGATTGGCTCTTGTGCCCTTCACCCATTGACTGACATCACCGTAGTGTTAAAATAAATAATTTTTAAAAAATAGCATAGAGCTTTGCTGTATTTTTGATCTCAGCACAGATAACGCAAACACCTATGGTCTGCCACCCCCAGCTGCCTGGCTTTATCTTGACTGGCAATTAAAATACAGGAAAGCCTATTATTTTTTTAACGTTTCTAAAATAATAAAAAAAAATGTGTGGGCTTCACCTGATTTTTGATTGCCAGCCACGGTAAAACTCAGGCAACTGGGGCTGGTATTCTCAATGTGGTGAGGTTCATAGTTATTGGCCCCCAGGCTAAAGAATAACAGCCCACAGCTGCCCCAGAAATTGGTGCATTCTTTAGAAGTGCCAATTCCTGGCTTTTCCTGGTGTGGTGGCATCTGGGTGATAGAAGGGGTTAATGACAGCCGAGTATTGACAGCTTGTCATTAGGCCCAGATTGATAATGCCAGGCCTCTATAAGCCTGCAGTGAGAGAACAGGCGTCCTGCAACTGAGTCTCCTGTGTTGATTGGTTTTTATTATAAATTATATATTTAATTTTACGCTACTATGGTGTCAGTCAATGGGTGCGCAACAGCCAATCAAATACACTGTCACAGAGAGTGGGTGTCTGTGATTGGCTGTTGGAGCCAGTGCAGTAATCTGGAAACAGCCCATATATTCTAGCTTCCATTGCAGAGTAGATGCTAGAATATGTGGGCTGTTTCCAGGTTACTGCACTGGCTCCAGTAGCCAATCACAGACATCCACTCTCTGTGACAGCATCTGTAATTGTCTGTTTCATCCCTCACCATTGAATAATTGGGAAGTTAATGTATGGTCCCGGAAGTACCAACGCATGGACCTGGTAAGTATGAGCTGATGTTTAATCACTATTTTGTTTCTTTTTACAGCTTCCCGACAAACTGGAACTCAAACTTCTCAGGAAAGACCACGTTTGGGGCCCATGCCCGAACATTAGGTGTTTAGTATGGACCCTGAACTTTACAGTTTGGGTTCGCCCATTTGCCAGAGAAAAGGCACTCTCTTTTAACTCGGATAATGCTTTACATATTTGGGAACTATCTATCCTGTTTCTTAACATTCCATCCAACAATCTGACGATACCTGTGTTTAGTTAGAACAGTGTATACCTGCATCCTATTTCAAAAAATTGTAAATTTATCATTGGTAGATGGGATCACTCACTTTGAACAAAATGTGAGCTAAGATCATAACATTTCTGTGTATAGCAATAAAATTGTAGAAAGTCATATATTCAGTGGGACATATTAATCAATAAAGCCTTTTTCTTAGATAGTGCGGACTTAAACTAGCCAGTCATCCATGTGGCAATTTTGAAAGGGTTTGAAGCTGATAATTATACTATAAATGGTTATTTCAAGCTTCATAACAATCTAAAGAACCACAGTTTATATTAGCAGACACATATGCTCCTGTTTGGTATACTTCAAATAATACTGTATATGACAGTCAACAATGATATAAAATGTAATGGTGTTAATTAGTTTTGTTAAAGCTTACACCACCTGGTGGGTTATGTTTTGGCAGAAATTTGTGCCATAGTTAGTAACATTTTTTCAGTGTTCAGGGTTCAGTGTTGCATGCTTATTCATGCCTCTTTCTCTGATGAGGCTGCACCGTCTTGTAGAACAAGATGCAGAAAGTGTGTAAAATACCAAATAGCTTGTGCCAGTCAAAAAAGACAGTCTTCTATGCAAATTACAACAGCATTGTGACACATTTAGCTTGATCAATACGCCCATTGTTGCAGAGGGCTATAGTACTGTTCTGGTGTCTTTCTGCAGCCATGACATACTATCTACATAGTTTTTGAACCCACACAAAGTGCTATTTTAGTTTTTCTGCATTTGGGTGATATGTCTGCCTCCTTTTAGGTTTTTCACTCTATTAGCTAATGTGAGCAATGCTTTATTAAATTAAAACGCAGTAAAGCTAGATCCCTCTTTCTTTCTCCGATTCCTGAAGAGAGGTGTATCTGTGTAGTATGTGCTCCTATCTAAAAGAGGTCACCTTGTCTTTGGCAGATTGGCTCTCACACTTAGATCAAAATGTGTAGCCTGGTAAGGTGCATAAATTGCCATAATGTGATATATTAGGTATTTCATTGCTATGTTACTACTGTGTAAGTTAATTTGGTTTATTGACTGGTAAAGGAGAGGATCCTCTGGTTTAATACAGGATGTAAGAGTGTCAAATATCTCAAGGGCTGTCACACATTTGTACAAGGAAACACTAGACGCAATGGGAGAAAACTGAATGGGAGGAGACACAGATTAGATATTAGAAAAAAATTTTGACAGTGAGGGTGATGAGCAAGTGGAACACGTGGCCTTGAGTGGTAGAGTTCTACTTCAATGGAAGTCTTCAAACATAGGCTGGACAGACATCTTCCTGGGATGATTTAGTGAATTGTGTTTTGATCAGGGGTTTGGACCAGATGACCCAGGACATCCCTTCCAACTACCATTTTATTGTTCTATGAAAATATTCAAATTTTCGATTCTGCAAATTCTAAAAAGTAAATCCAAATGGTTTTAGTTGGGCATCTATCTTCTCTATATTTGGTATTATAGGACATGTGTTCATTGCCTTGAAGTTGTTTTATTACTTTAATGGATTAAGTTGATTTTAACATGCTTTAATTTACTCAGGGCTAAGATTCCTTTATAAAACATACATACAATTTTAAGTTTCATTCTGTTTCCAATTTGAGTATGAGTTTGCTCTGTTTGCGCATACTTTTCTATACGGTCATGTTAATGAATGTGCGGTAACTAAATAGCCAAGTTCCTGAAGATCCCAACACCAAGGAAGTATGTGTAGCAAGTTTTTAAAAAAATGATAAAATACTCTGTATCTTTCTCACAATGAAAAAAATATATATATTTTTTTCAAATGGCATTTAAACTTTCCAGTTTATCACTGGTTTTGATGTGCTCTTGTCAACCTCCAACATGTGAACAAGTTTCCTACTTGACATTTCAGAAGAGAAGAAAATTAGCTTGGTGTTACCAAATAATTAACAGAGCTCCACACTGAACAATCTGCTGTACATAGTTTCAATTTGAGGAAGGTTTAATGATTTGCTTTATACACGACTTCATGATGCTAATCTCATGTTAAGAAATGAAGGTCCCATCAGTGTTAAAGCAACACCAATAAGAGTATGCCCTTCATAGTTTACCAGTCAACTGGGAGGACTCTACTTCTTTTGTCAATTAAAAAAATAGAAATGAAATCTTGGCTCTGAACTGGTATTTTGAGTAAATGCTTTTGACATCGTAGTACTCATATTTAACATCTTAATATATGTCATCGCTATTCTGATTCATTGTACGCCCTGACAGCATGTCTGGTGTTGTATGTCAGTCTTTACTTCCAATACCTGTTGCCAAGTCAAAGGGCAGGGCTTTGAGCTTTCCTTCATCTCCGTGAGAATTCCTCAGGAGACTGTATTCACAGATAGAAGGTTTAAAAGATTGTTTAGTGTATCAGCAATGCCCATGAGGGTCTGTACTCAAAGGTTACCACAATCAGGTCAGACTGGACGGTGAGCAGAATTTTTTATGCCATAAATGTTGTATAAAGCCAGTGGTGTAATGCAGATCATTTATGGTTCTTCATTAAATACATCATTTACTAATAAAGAATGTAATAAGGGGTTATTTCAAGCTACATGATGACACTGCTTGCTCCTTTTTAGTATATTTCAAGTAATATAATATATAACAGGCGATGATGATATAAAATGTAATGGTGCTTTCCATGTCTGTATTACTGAGCTTGTGTAGGTTAGAGCACTGCTATTATTATGATGCCCGGAGAATGATTTCTTTTCACAGTTCACTTGTTTGTCTTGTAAATGAGCAGTAGTGCTTGAAATCAGGTCATAGTCTTAAAGAAAAAGCCTATATGTGTGCAGTATATCAACTAATATGGGATGTTCATAGCTGAATTCTACCACAGTTACGTCTGCTTATACACACAAAAAATGCACAATTTACTGGCCTATAAATTACCAGTGTTAGTCCTTTTATTGGCTCCCACAAGTAATAAAGATCTTGTTTGAGATTAAAGGGAACCAACTACCTAAAAATACCTATCTAACCTATAAATGTCTGTCCCTAGAGCCTAAAATTACTATTCTAACCATCCCTGACTGACTAAATCTACCTAACTACATGCACAATAAATCACTTTTTATA
>JARQOC010000004.1:260722628-260790271 GCA_033576535.1 Allobates femoralis
ACCTAACCTTTGAAGCAACTAGGAATTCGGTAAGCTGGGAAGAAGTGCATTTATGGAAAAATATTAGAATCTGAGAGTCCTCAGTGGTTGATACTTTTTAATGCCTGATGGAGCCCAATGAAGAGGCCTTAGAGTCTCGAATGCTTGCTATTATTTACCATCCTTTCAGGTAACTGTTAAAAGGTATAAACCACTGATGACTCTCAGATTCTATTATATTTTTCTATCTACTAACTAACACGGTACAACCATTTTTTACTTTCAGCATTTATGGAGCTATTGATAACCCTTTCAAGAGAGACTTTCATCTGGTTTATCCTGCCAGTATATAGTAGGTGCAGAGACAGGGGCGTTACTACAATAGGTGCAGGGGTTGCAATCGCACCCGGGCCCTGCAGCCTAGGGGCCCCGAAAGTCCCTTTGGCCTATAGAAAAAGACTATTACTATTAAAGATTTGCAATAATTGGGGGCCCTGTTGGAGCTTTCGCATCGGGGCCCCTGGGCCTGAAGTTACGCCACTGTGCAGAGACCAGTAAAGTCAGTAGGCTGGTGAATGGTTTTCTTATGAAGATAGATGTTACGGAAAGAGGCTGGAAGATAAAAAGGCGCTACATAGGGTATACCTGTTTGATTAGGCATATAAATTGTGATTTTCAGTTGCTCACCTTTTTTGGTGGTGCGAGTCACAACCAACTAATAAAACCTGTGATATCAACCCGATATCCTGGCGAAGACGGTCTGCAGCTGTCTCCCTCAAAACAATCCAACAATTATACATATAAAGAAAAGGGGATTTGGACCGCACCTCTTTCCAACCAAAATAATCTACTTATATAGATTAAATTAGTGGGATTTTTATTTCTATGCGTACGAGACCCCTTGTTCAGGAAAAATGGTACATCTGTAATTTTACCTGAAGAAGGGGTCTTGTACCCCGAAACACGCAGAAATAAAAATCACACTAATTGAATCTATATTATTAGATTACTTTGGTTGGATGGAAGCGCGGTCCAAATATCCTTTTCTTTATATGTATGAAGATAGATGTTAATAAGAGCCTTTTCAAGAAAAGCGGTCATCTAGTTTATTCTGCCACATGTGAAGGTTACACAAAGGTGGGTAGCTCTGCCTTATTTCTTCGCAGCTTTCTGCATATGAACAGAGTAAGCATAAAGTTGTCTATCAATAGCAAGGGATGGACTGGCTCACTATTGAGAGGACTAGCAGAGCTACAGCAGATGAAATAGTGATTTAGTCAAAAGTTTATTAAGTAAGCACAGTGTAAGTGATTCACTTCTAGAATCAGGGTCTCTTTATCTACACTGGGTAGCAATGCTTTGTTCTTTTGAATTTCAGGCTCTATATCTCACCATCCTCTACAGGTTTCAGCGTGAGACTACCTTCTATTTATAGATAATCATCTTGGATATCTCATACATAAATTCACCTTGCAGCTATTTAGCATATGACTAGTTATGCAGATTCATGTCATGTCACTGCATTTTTGCTGTTTTGTTCCTGGTATTTGAAAAAATATTTTCTTCTTTTATACTGCAAATTACAAACTGTTGGCACATTCCCTAGTAGCTCAGTGTATGATTAGGTTGATTCCCAAGCAAAAGGTCACAGGTTTGAATCGAGAAGCAGCCATGAAGAAGATTTCTCAACAAAAAAAAAACAGAATTATCCAGCTCATTAATAGCAGTCTCTCGGCCAAGACTGTATAATGCAAGTGCCATGACAGTTGTAAGAATGCAAAATGAAGTCTGTTCATTCGTTCAAAAGCTAAGAAGTGGACGTCCAGGCAAAATATCGAAGTCAACAAGTCGGCACATCACAAGGTCTATGAGTTCTGTCTCAACAAACACGGCAGTAGAGATGCCTCTTATCCTTTGCAAACATGCATGCAAGCACCATTTAACTGAGGTGAAGAAGCCTTTGCTTCAATATTGTCAAAAGAAACATCAGCTCCATTTTGGCGAAAAAGTATGAAAAGTAGACAGCAGAAGACCAGAAACGGGTGATTTGAAGCAATGAAACAAAGGTCAATAAACCAAACTTTGATGAATGCAAATGGGTCTGGCAGAAACAAGGGAATAAGAGGCTAATAGATCAAAAAATTTAAGGAACTGCCAAGTTCAGTGGATGAAGCCTGATGATATTGGGTTGTTTCATAGCCAAAGGCATGGGATACTTTACTAGGATCTACGGTGCAAATGTTGGCTTACAGCACCTCATGGAAAAGTAGGGTTATACCATTACCCTAGGTGGGGAGCACGTCACCAATCACATGCAAAGGTTGGCTTACAGCACCTCATGGAAAAGCAGGTTTGAAAAAGATCCCTGTGCATTGAAACATCACAACTGGAGGCAGAATAAAGAGAATGTGATGCAATTCACCAACCTATGAGGTGCTGTCTTTATTCATTATTTGATGACAGATCTATGGTGGTCTTAATGCTGATCTATATGTGAGTATCCTACAAGGTTAGTTACTTTGTACACTTAAGTATTATGGTTATGAAAAAGACAACAGTGTTCCAGCAGGAGAACTACCCAAAGCATACGTTGAGATTGCTGAAGAAATTATTCAATGATGATGAAGTAGAGGTGGTGGATTGTCCCCCACAGTTCCCAGACCTCAACCCAATCAAAGCTGTATACATTTTTGTGTTGACCAGGAAGCACCAACATTGGGAACATGTACAAGAGACCAAGGATCAAATTTCGGTCAGGACATGCTTGAATCTAAGAGGGAGCATTCACAGAAGGATTCAGACAAAATCGAAAGCCAAAGATGAATTTACAAAGTGATAACAAAATAAAAATTTAAAGTGCAACTGACATTTATATTTTTATTTGAAAATATTGTATAGTAATTGATTTTAATAAACATTCAAATATGCTTTATCAGAGAAATCTGGTGGAAAACCATTCATAAACCTTCTACAAGATGTCCCCACTTGACTGTGTCTGAAGCAGACATATGTTCATTCTCATTCAGGTCCATCTTCACACTGAATACAGGCATGTAATCATATAACGGAGGGGGCATAGCCTACACAGTGTGCGAGCTCCTGACTGCAGCTGGTGAGAAAACAATGTATCAGATTAGTTCATACTACACCACAGTCGCTAAGCAATGTCAGAATCACTGCACACTCCTCTTTCATTGGCACAAGCTTCTGATCTGTCACCTGGCTCCACACAGCTCAGTCAGGATCTCTGTTAACCCCTTCTCTGCTGGCACATCACACTGTTCCCTATCAGCCTGCGCTCAGAAGCTGTGGAAGTGCACACACAGTGCTGGCAGACACTGAGGGATGCTGGCCACACTGACACAGCCATAAAATACAGTTTTTAAGGGCGCTTTCACATTGGCGTTTCCCGCCGCAGCGTAGTGCGGTGGGTGAACGCGAGCAGACCGCATGCATCGTCCATCCCCATGTTTAACATGGGGACGCACGGTGTATGCAGTGCCCTGCGGATGGCCGCGTTCACGTCCGCATGCGCTGATTCTCGGCGCTCAGAAACGCAATATGTTGCATTTTCTGTGCGGCCGAGATTGTATGATTTGTACGCACGGCTCTGCAGGCGTACAAATCATACATGGAGGGCAATGAGACCACACGGCCATCCGCAGGACACCGCAGACAAACTGTGCGGATCACATTGGAATCCATTCTCTCAACGCCCGGGCTCTGAGAGAATGGAGCTGCTTCGGGTCCCCTGTCTCCCCTCTTGACAGCCGGGCTCATCAGGCAATGCCTTCTAGGGGCATTTTCATGTGACCGCATGCAGACCCATCACTGTTGCGTCCACATGAAAATGTCTGCGTTCGGCACTGCAGATGCGTATGCAGTCCATACGCTGCGGTGCTGAACGCCAGTGTGAAGGCGCCCTAAAAGAGCACCAAAAAAATGTGAGAAAATAAGTCATATGGCACAAAAAAAGCATTATCTTAGCTGCTATGTGACCCATCATTAACAAACAGTGCAGTATTTCTTTTTTTTTTACAATGAAATGACATTTACACTTTAAATTTTAGATTTTTTTTGGAGCAAAATAGTAACAATGCAGGGGCATGACAAAAATCTACATAACTAATGATATGATAAATAATTGCAAGTCACCTTTGTGTATGAGATCGCCAACATGATTGTCTATGAAATGAAGGTAGACTCACTCTCCAAGGTGTAGTGGACTAAGAGATATGGAGCCTGAAAGTAAAACATTCAAAACATTGTTACCCTTTTTCTCTAAAGTGTATTTATGCTGTTCTTAGATTGGAAGGAACTGACCTGGTGACAGGTTACTACCGTATTACAATATTAGTTTCTTGTTGAAGTCTACCACGTTACAATTATCAGCTGGAGCTTGGATTGCTGGCTTTGGCCCCAGATAATAATGAAGAGCAAATCTATTTTGTGTTAATTTTTTAAGCCATATCTGCTACATATAGAACTGGGTAGATGCATAATTAAGAACAAATATGACTGATGCTGAAGTTTTAGATGTAGACATTTCTCTAGAAGACCATGACAAAGCACACAGTTTGATGATACTTGTAACAAGCCTCACTGGGAGCTTGTCTGTCACTCATGGCCTCAAACATTGAAGGAAAGATCATATATAATTTAGTTCTAAATATTTTCTGAAAGAAAAATAAATCAATGATCATTTTCTATTACTTCATTCCCTTTCATTCATCTACACTCAGGGATAGCCGTGGTTCAAGAATTTATATTCTGAACTCATACAACTTAAAGAATTTATCCTGGAGCAATGGTGCTCTCTTCTGCACTATTCTGCTTTCTGATCCTGGGGGCCCCATTCTGCCAATCTCATGGCATCCCGTTTTAATGGAAGCCTGCATCACATGCAATGAGGGGCTAAGCTCTTCAACAAAGTGTTTTTCCTTACATCAGAACTTAAATCAGTTCAGCTCTTCTCATGATGTCCTCCATGTTGCTGCAGCTTGTCTCTGTGCTATACACAAGTGAAGGGCGGGAATTCGACTGAGTGCGTAGGAGAGATCATAGTAGCTAGTCGTCTTCCGCTCAAGCTTCTAGTCTAGCGGTTTGCGAATTAGAGATAAAGCATGCAAGGAGGAAAACTGCAGAAGATGCAGAATGTAAAGTCCTATGTCCAAAAATAAGGGATTCCCAATGTACACACACTGGACTGCTCATTCTGAAAGTACGGTGATGTAATGGTCCCGTCACACGGCACGACCTGGCCAGCGATGTCGGAAGCGATGCGCGGGTGCCCGCTCGGTTCCGACATCGCTGGCCAGCTGTCACACAGCATCGCAGCGATGCGGGCAGTGACATGGCTCGCTGGGCTGGGCTAGGCTGTATAGGCTGGATCGCCGCCGACATTGCTCTGGCGATGTCACACGGCGCGATCCAGCCTTATCGCAGGTCGCAGGTTGACAGGTTTACGGTTCTTCCCGTAAACCTGTCAACCTGCGACTGGCGATAAAACGCGGACGCGCCGCGCGTTTACACAGCGCGACGTCGCTAGCGACATCACTGATACGTCACTTTTTCGGCGATGTCGCTAGCGACGTCGCCAGATGTGAAGCCACCATAAGAATACAGCCATCGTTGTTTGCAGTTAGGTAAATGTGAACACACAAGGTTCCACAGCTTGTCTACTCTAATGAAGAAAACTGCTCAAATAATGTATACTGCTTAACAAATCAGTTTATTAACAGAGTACATCTGCTTTATATTACATGGAGACAAATTAAAGAGGCTTTTATGATGCTCTGAAATTGCCTGTTAAACAAAGTACGAATTAATACTAAATAAATTACATTCTTTTTGTGCTGATTCCATCCAGCTGCACCCCTGCCTTGATAGCTACATGTAAAAGGAACACAAATTACTTGTTAATTTTCAAGTGACATCTCTAAGCAATCAACAAATCCATTTTAGCATGTACCGTGCGTCTCTCGATGCAAGGTGGCTTTCTTCAGTGGAATAATTAGCTACTCACAAATATTGCTACATTTCAAGATGTTACTGTAATAAAGTAAAACTTGGTGGATAGCTTGAAGCTGAGCTCTACACTTTGGCCTCACTATTTGATAAAAAATTAGACAATTAGCTACTTCAGCGGTTACCACAACCTATACTTTCTTGATGTTTTGTCCTCTTTTAGGGTACTGTTACAGTGATGTTCCAGCGATCCCGACAATGTCCAGGATTGCTGGAACATCGCTGTGTGGTCACTGGGGAGCTGTCAAACAGGCAGATCTCCTCAGCGAGCAGGGACCAGGGAGCTGACTTTCACATCCCTGGGTAAGCGGGAGAAGGCTGGTAACTAAGGTACACATCGGGTAACTAAGCACAGCGCTGTCCTAGTTACCCGCTGTGTACCTTGGTTACCAGCCTTCTCCCGCTTACAGGCTGGTAACCAGGGTACACAGCGGGTAACTAGGACAGCGCTGTGCTTAGTTACCAGATGTGTACCCTGGTTACATATTGGGCGTGCTGTGAACCCGGCCGCACAGTGCACGCTGGGACATGTAGTCTTATGACTACATGTCCCAGCGTGCTCTGCGTGACCGGGTGCATGCCACTGTGGCTGCAGCTGGTGGCATTGCTGCTGCCAGCACCGGCTCCCTGCATTCTCGGGACCGGCGCTGGTTGCTCTCCCGCTGTCAAACACACCGATGCGTGCTGCACAGCAGGAGACCAACAAGCAAAAAATGGTCCTGATGATTGTGTAACAATCAGCGACCTCGCAGCAGGGGCCCCGTCGCTGCTGCTTTTCACACACAGCGATATCGCTGGCGAGGTCGCTGATTTCAGCGATATCACTAGCTATATCGCTGTGTGTGACGTACCCCTTACTCTCTTGGCTCCACTCTTCATTTACAGATTTGCAAAGTTTATAGTAAAATCCTTAGCTTGTTGAGCAGTTACAACAATCTATTCTTTAGGTAGTTTCCCTCCTCTGTACTTGAAATAAGTTTGGCTTATTTGCCTCCCTGACCTTTATTCACTGCCAGTTCCTCTTAGTTAAATATCACAATTAATTTCTAACTTAGGCCTCACAGTCAATGGTCAGAAGTAATAATAACAGTGGTTTACTGGAATTTACAAGAGGCTACACCAACAACATACAGTGCCTACAAGTAGTATTCAACCCCCTTCAGATTTAGGTGGTTTGATAAGATGCAAATAAGTTAGAGCCTTCAAACTGCAAACTAGAATAGGATTTATTAACAGAAGCATAAATCTTACAAACCAAAAAGTTATGTTGCTCAGTTGAATTTTTATAAATTTTAAACATAAAAGTGTGGGTCAATTATTATTCAACCCCTATGTTTAATGTTTTGTGGAATAACCCTTGTTTGCAATTACAGCTAATAATCGTCTTTTATAAGACCTGATCAGGCCGGCACAGGTCTCTGTAGTTATCTTGGCCCACTCCTCCATGCAGATCTTCTCCAAGTTATCTAGGTTCTTTGGGTGTCTCATGTGGACTTTAATCTTGAGCTCCTCCCACAAGTTTTCAATTGGGTTAAGGTCAGGAGACTGACTAGGCCACTCCATCACCTTGATTTTTTCCCTCTTGAACCAGGCCTTGGTTTTCTTGGCTTGGTCGTTGTGTTGTTGGAAGATGAAATTACGACCCATCTTAAGATCCTTGATGGAGGAGCGGAGGTTCTTGGCCAAAATCTCCAGGTAGGCCGTGCTATCCATCTTCCCATGGATGCGGACCAGATGGCCAGGCCCCTTGGCTGAGAAACAGCCCCACAGCATGATGCTGCCACCACCATGCTTGACTGTAGGGATGGTATTCTTGGTGTCATATGCAGTGCCATCCAGTCTCCAAACGTCACGTGTGTGGTTGGCACCAAAGATCTCGATCTTGGTCTCATCAGACCACAGAACCTTGAACCAGTCTGTCTCAGAGTCCTCCAAGTGATCATGAGCAAACTGTAGACGAGCCTTGACATGACGCTTTGAAAGTAAAGGTACCTTACGGGCTCGTCTGGAACGGAGACCATTGCGGTGGAGTACGTTACTTATGGTATTGACTGAAACCAATGTCACCACTGCCATGAGATCTTCCCGGAGCTCCTTCCTTGTTGTCCTTGGATTAGCCTTGACTCTTCGGACAAGCCTGGCCTCGGCACGGGAGGAAACTTTCAAAGGCTGTCCAGGCCGTGGAAGGCTAACAGTAGTTCCATAAGCCTTCCACTTCCGGATGATGCTCCCAACAGTGGAGACAGGTAGGCCCAACTCCTTGGAAAGGGTTTTGTACCCCTTGCCAGCCTTGTGACCCTCCACGATCTTGTCTCTGATGGCCTTGGAATGCTCCTTTGTCTTTCCCATGTTGACCATGTATGAGTGCTGTTCACAAGTTTGGGGAGGGTCTTAAATAGTCAGAAAAGGCTGGCAAAAGAGATAATTAATCCACACATGTGAAGCTCATTGTTATTTGTGCCTGAACTACTTCTTAATACTTTAGGGGGACCAAACAGAATTCTGGTGGTTTGAGGGGTTGAATAATAAATGACCCTCTGAATTAACTTTTAACGCTTTAAAAAAAAACAAACATTTTTGTGGCACTGCATTTCCCACTTCCAGGCTGATCTACAGTCCAAATGTCACAATGCCAAGTTAATTCCGCATGTGTCAACCAGCTAAATCTGCAGGGGGTTGAATACTACTTGTAGGCACTGTATGTAATAATAACACTTTAAGATGCCATTTCCAAGAGGATCTCATAGACATTACATACATTTCCTATACTTTGTTTACAATGCTGTGCCAGATCTAATGTTAGACTTATTGAAATGGCCACCCGTAAATGGACATCAATCAGTTGTAATGGAGTCAGTTGGGGTTTCACACATGGTTTTAATCCATTTGATAACAAGAATAGCACAACAAACTACTGAGGTTAATTCAGGCAAAATACTATACACGCTCTAATTTATCATTTATTTTTGATTATCTCAGAACAGGAGATGTGGTATGATCAGACCATGTCCCTGTATGGTCAGACACAGCCATTACACAGTACATAGCAGGGACACATATATAAGATTATCTCAGAACAGGAGATGTGGTATGATCAGACCATGTCCCTGTAAGATCAGACACAGACATTACACAGTACATAACAGGGACACATATATAATATTATCTCCGCCCAGGAGATGTGGTATGATCAGACCATGTCCCTGTATGGTCAGACACAGCCATTACACAGTACACAGCAGGGACACATATATGATTGTCTCAGCACAGGAACATTTATTTCAAACACATCAAACTGAAAATTATTATTATTATTCCAAGATCTTTTGATTAAAATTAATTTTGTTTGTAGGAAAAGCCATTTAACTTCCCATATTTTATGGAATGAAAACTGTCATGGGAAAACATACCAAAATGTATTTCATGACCGCAGCAGCACATGTTTGCATGTATTGCCCTTTTTTAATTTGGTACTTTCCTATCTACAGCAATTAAACTTTAAGTGTAACTTTAATCACAATCTAACATGAATCCTGAATATGAAAAAAATGATCTCTATAAAAGGTCTTGGGTGAACCGAGCCTCTAACGTGCTCCCTATGAATAATTTCTAAAGACAAATTGCATGTTTCAAAGCAGTATGAATGTAACCAATTAAGAACACCTCAAGTAAGCTGGACAATAGTGCTGAATAATTTATCAATACACCACAATCAATAGTATATAGCTGTGCATACTAGATATATATAGAAACCACACAAAACCTTATTAATTAGGTGAAGACTATTTATTCCTCAATCTATAGCCCTACAATCTAAACTAAAGATTCTACAAAGAAAAATAGTTGTGGAAAAACGATGCAAATGGGGAAGTTATAGCTGCAGAAACACATGTAACCCAAAACGACAGGGTGTGTTTCTTGCAGTAAATTAAGTAATAAGTGAGTAAAGCATCTTGCACTTTCTATACCTCTGTATGGAACCCTTTATGGCACTGTCTTTCAGTGCTTCCATTGAGGTTATGAATGAATATATATTGTTTAGAAATGAAGCATATTATGATAAAGCTTCCTTACTGCTAATTCAACTCTTAAAGGGAACCAACCAGCAGGTTTTAGGGCTGTAAAGTAAAACCAGTGCCTTACAAGGATACTGAGTGTATTCATACCTTCAATGATTACATGTATGATTGCAGAGAAAACTGTTATCAAATGCCAGGAAAACAGTGCAGCACATTAGCATATGTGCAGCACAGTGTCACTATATGGGGTTGGGTTTCTTTTTATTGCTCCCCTGTTAGCTTTAATCTAAACTCTCCCCCTGCCTTCCTTTCACTATATACCACCAGCTTTATACCCCTATATACCCCCAGCAGTGTCCTTTCATAGGAGAGACTGGAGGGGGCGGGGTCTTCTCCTGCACTGTGACTGGACAATTACAGACAGCCAGAGTAGAAGTGAGAAGCCGGAGACACAGGTGGGAGGGAGCGAGTGATGATCTGGGGCACATAGGATGCCTGACATTGTGCTATCACCATGCACTGATGTCAGACGTAATGTGCCTGGTGGTATATAGTGACAGGGAGCGGGGAAGGTTTGGCTTAGAACAAACAGGGGAGTGATAAAAAAGAAACCCAGACCCACATAGTGATGCTGTGCTGCACTTATGCTAATGTGCTGCACTGTTTTCCTGGTGTTTGATAACAGTTTTCTCTGCAATCATACATGTAATCATTGTAGTAAAGGTATGATTGCACTCAGTATCCCAGTGACTGTAAGACACTGGCTTCACTTTATAGCCCTAAATCCTGCTGGTTGGTTCCCTTTAAAATCTGATGCATGGGAAAACACAAACAAGGGCTCCAAAGCATAATGTGAATATATCTTATCCTTTTTATTAGCACAGACCAGTTCAATGTATCAGAAGAATTGATCCCCCTTATTGATCTCCTGCAGGTCCAACACTTAGCTAGTCTCCGCTGGTCTATGCTTTATGGTCCTTTTTAAGACAATCTAAAAATTAGTATTTAGCCAAACATTCGATGGGGATCACCTCTGCTTACCCTGATTGAGTGGTTATTTCCCACCATTTTCATTGTGCTTAAGTCAGCACTTGGAAGCACAGACCAGTACAGATTGAGTGGGCGCTAGAGTTGGACTTGTGCGTGATCGGTGATGGTGAATAGCATTTCTCTTACTATCTTTAATGGGTCTGAACCCTTTTAAGTACATTTGTAATAGGCTTTAAATTCATCTCCCAAATAAAACAATACCAACATTTTTTTTATCTGGAATATTTGCACATTGCTGAAAAATAATTGCAGTAAAGATAATGGTATTCAAAAACTCTGCAGGACCCTTACCTTTTTCACGTCGTGCAGTCCTGATTTATTCTCTTTTGCTTAAATTCTTACTGATTTGGTTAGGAAACATTCCAGCTTATAATTATCTTACGATGTAGCTCTATGACATGACGGTGGTCTATGAGCCGGGCCGTTCATAATGGTGAGAACTTGCTGCTTGGTAAACTGTATGTAGAATTTTACAGCTAAGTCATTTGAATCAATTATCTTAATTTTATAGATAATTAGAGTAGAAATTAGACTCAGCAGAGACCATTATTTTGCTGTTCATTATATAGATTTTCAGCTCGGCCATCACACACTACTATATTGTATATTTTTGCTGGAGGAACATGCACGTCTCAACACATAATGTAAAGTGCTTGTACCCCAGGGCTTTATGTCCTGCTCCTTACCCTGCAGTCATTCAGTGTTCTGTAAACAAGTCATGTAGGGTTGAAGGCTCCTTTTTGCTGAATCTCTTCCCATATTTTGCACAAAAACATGCCAGGATTTTTAATAATACATGTGTAGTTTGGAGGTAATGGGCACCAGAGTTTAAGGTGTATTGGTAATAGATTCTTACAGAAAAATGAGTGAGATTTTATGATCGTCTACGGAAGAATATTTTGTGCTAGAATCAGTCCAAAATAGCAAGGAATGGAAACTGTCACCTTGATAACTGCTCAAAAAAACTGGAAACCAGAGGACCAGATAAAGAATTGTAAAGGGAATAGATGTCACTGGCAATGGACTTCAATGCTCAGTCTGGGAATTACTGTACTCTGTACTTCTTATGCTTCAGTTGACTTCTGAGCAAGCCTTGTTTTTAATATTTGCATGTTTATTGCAACGCTATGTCTGGACTTTGTAGATGTAAAAAACCCTGACCGCTCTGATGCTCGAATATGTAATTCAGATAAATTCTCTACAATACAGTTTGTACAAAACAATGAAATATTGATTATAAGTGGCTCCCTCTGGAGCATAAAATGAGCCTGTTGCTGGCAATCTCCAGACTCAGAATGAGAATAATATTATTTGCCTTTACATCTTTACTATTAGTTTAATACATAATTAATTAAGAACCTACTTCTCAATTACCTTGGTGTCCAATTGATAATAAAAACATTTCTGTTGTATTAGTTAAAATACAGGTGGTCTATAATAAAAACAATTATTAGAGCTTGCATAATATAAATTTTTTTGCAGTCTAAGTGGCTGCCAGATGCCATTGGGGTTGCTTATCACCTGGGGGAACAATGGATTGGACGCATAGACATGCATCTAGTTTTCCAGGAGTTAGGGGGTGTATTCATGGTCGGGAATTGCTGCGTATTGCCGCTGCGTCAAAAATGCTGCATTATACAGTACAAGCATAGTGGATGGGATTTCAAGAACTCTCATGCCCACTGTGCTTCTCCCAACCACAGCATTATTTCAGCTGTGATCCAAGTTGCCGGTCTTCCGCGTCTCTGCAGCATGTTAATTAAATGGAGTCGGAAGAGATAACCATCGGCTGCACACAGGGAGAAGCCGTCCTGCACCCACTTCAGTTAGTGAGTACAGGGTGGCTGCGGTCCGGAGGCACTGCACCCAAAACGCAACGCCTCCAGATCATGAGCACGTACCCATATTATTTTTTTCCCATACACATCATTCATCATGATCAATCTATGACTGTTAAGGCCCAACTGATGGAGCCTCCATCAATCTTAAAAATGGTCCCTGTGAGAATGGAAGCATCATCATCGCTCCTTTCACTTACATAGGATTGATGTCCATGCTATCTCTATCATTTCCATTGAAGTGTATGGACTGATTGGCCATCCAAGGATGACTTTGGCTTTAGTATTAAAATCTTGGCAACAAACATATCTTTTCCTTTAGTATACATACAGTAAAATCACAGGGTTGGGTGGTAAAACATTATTTTATCATTTTCTTGTTAAACTATCTAACATACAATAAAATTATTCTTGAGCAAAAATAATAAAAAATATGGGAAATTATTAATGGTTTGTTTACATTTAGCAATTTTTCCTATGACCCTCCTAATTCACATGCGATTAGGATCTAGCGACCGCACAAGTGACTTTCATCAATTGGTTCATCTGTCTGTAGTTGTTGGCATCAATTTAAATGTATCCTGCCCTATGAGTATGAGAACAATTATTTTACTGTCTTCCTAATGTCATCCATGATGAAACATTTCAGTATGTAAATTCTTTTTATGTAATCACATCATAGTTTTCAATTCGATAGTAGATAATTGCAGCATGTAAACCTTGCACTGCATAGGAGTGTGCAAGCCTAGGATTCAGCCAACCATCTCTCTGACATAGGAAGAGGTGGTGAGAATTGTCAGCTTTAAGGAGGATTACCCAGGGCATTTGCTAATTCTGTGTCTGTGGAATGTAACAGATAGAAGCCAAATTGGAGGGTGTCCAAATCTGTTGGAGGATCGCAAGGGTTGTTCTTTTCTATGACAGGTGTTCATAGACTAGAGAAAGGAATCATAAATCACAATAGTTATAAGAGTTAGAGGAAGAGATATAGAGGGAATAAATTATAGTGCAGATAAATGTATTTGGAAATGCATGTCAACTCTAGAGAGAATAGTAAACTTTTGGAAAAAACAATCAACTTCACATCTGAAAGTTTAGATTGTTACTACATTGTTAGAAATAATAACTTTTTTACCTAAAATAATATACAAGTGTGTGTGTATTTGTGTTTATATATATATATATATATACATATATTAATATAGCGCAGGTGTGGGGAACTCCAGTTGTCAAAGGCCACAAAGCCCTTGAGGACTGGAGTTTCCCACCCCTGATACAGAGGCTAAAGTAAGTATTGAACAGTATTTTTTAGATAAAATATATGTCTAAGGAGTTGTTGACTTGAAATTCTAACCAGATGTCAGTGACAACCCATCCAACCCATACAGGCAAAGAAGCCAAACCATATATGTCCATAAATTAAGTTATAATAATAATGAGAAATGACACAGGAAGAAAAGTTTTGAACGCATGAAAGAGAGGTGCAAAAAGCAATGGGAAGTCATGACATCAGGAAAACCTTTAAATAATTAGTAAGCATTTCTGCCACTTACTGAAAAATAATATTAGTTTGTTTAACTGATGGCCTATAAAAGAAGAAAGTCTCATTACCAAGGTGCCACACAAGTAGCATCTATTGATAGGTAAAACCAATGCGCTCTCTAAAGGCCTTTGCAATCTTATTGTTGCAAAACATACTGATGGCATTAGTTACAGAATTATTTCTAAATTACTGAAGCACTGTTGGAGCCTTTATTCCAGAACTGGAAAGAATATAATTTCACCAGCCACGACTAGGTGCTCCTCGCGAAAATATAGTCTGGTCAGATGAGACCAAAATTGAAAACTGAAATCTTTGGGTGCCATAATACACACCATTTTTGCAGGCCAAAAGACACTGTATATCACCCAAAAAACAGCTTGCCAACTATTTTCTACATACTAACAGTGCAATTTGAAGGAAAACTTCATACAATTGAAGAAAGGATGAATCGGAAAATGTAGCAAGATATTTTTGATAAAAATCTGCTGCCATCTACTAGGATGATGAAAATGAAATGTGGGTGGATATTTCAGCAAGACAATGATCCCCAACATCATACAGCTAAGGAAACTCTCACTTGGTTTCAGAGAAAGAAAATAAAGCTGCTAGAATGTCCAAGCCAATCACCGGAGCTGAATCCAATAGAAAATTTATGGAAGGAACTAGAGCTCAGGATTCATAGAATGAGCCCATGGAACCTTAGAATTAGAAGTGTAATTGTGTGGAAGAATGGGACATAATAACATCTGAGCAATGCATGCATCTAGTTTCTCCATACAAGAGACGTCTTGAGGCTGTCATTCACAAAAAAGGCTTTTTTTCAAAGTATAGAATATATTTCCGTAAACGTACTTTCACATTGCGATCTAGTACGAATTCAGTGGCCCCATTGGGGCTTACATCTAAACCCCCAGCAACATGGGCTTTGGATGTATTCGCTGATGGGGCCATTGATTTTAATGGTGCAGGCAGAGTCAACATGTGCTTTATTGTGTACCATTTTTGAAAGTATACAATTACTGCGGGCGGACACCCGAACGCCTTCATTTGAAGCATGTTTTGACGGTGGTTTGGATGTAAGCCCCAATGGGGTCACTGAACACGTGGTACAACGCAATGTGAAAGCACTCTAAGTGTGTTCAATACTTTTTCCCTGTGACATTTCTCATTATTACTCATAACTTAACTTATGGATATCTATGGTTTGGTAATGGTATGGATTTCTTTGCCTATGTTGACTGGATGGATTAATGCCAACATCTGGTGATAAATTCATGTCAGTACAACCTTTAGAAATGGTATAATTATTTATTCTGCTGTAAATGTATACAGCAATTGAAATTTTCAATTTATTATAATTTTACATATACAACATTTACACACAGGAAATAAGATCATTATGCTGGATTTTGTATTAAATCACTAGTCGGACACTTCCCAAGCGTCTAGGACAGTATGATATAGCAAAGAATGATGCTTGCAGAGCCCAGTAGGGTGACCTTTTGCTACTGACAGATTGTGATTTTGTCATCTCCAATTGTTTTCAAGTGCTGGCCAAGGTTTTTAGGCACCGCACCCTGTGTGCCAATTACCACTGGGACCAGCTTCACTGGCTTGTGCCAGAGTTTTTGCAGTTCGATCTATAAATCCTCATATCGTGTAAGTTTTTCAAGTTGCTTCTCCTCAATCCTGCTGTCTCCTGGTATTGCCACATCAACATTGCACGCTTCTGTTTTTCTTACAATGGTATGGTCTGGAGTATTGTGATCCAAGACTTTATCAGTCTGAATTCGGAAGTCCCATAGTAGGTTTATATGTTGATTTTCAATAACCTTTTCAGGTTTATCATCCCACCAGTTCTATGTGACAGGAAGATGGTAATTGTGGCACAAGTTCAGTGAATCATCTGAGCAACTGTATTATCCCTTTGCTTGTAGTCTGTCAGCGTGATCTTCTTGCAGCAGCTCAGTATATGATCCATTGTTTCATTATCATTATTATTATTATCATTTGTCTTTTAGATGAAGTATTTCTGTTTTTAGGAAAACTATGTGACATATATGGCAGTTCTCTATGTTTCAATGAGATATCAGCCACCTTTCTAGGACTCCTTAGTATTTAGCTGTATAATTAACAGTCTAGGAAGGCTATTTGCCAATCCTAACAAGACTTTATTGGTTATCTACTATATAATTGCCGTAGGCATTTTCGTGTCGGACCCCGAAAATGCCGTGGCTATGACACGCTGTGACGTCACCACGCGCGAGCAATGGCCGCGAAGCGGCCATTGCGAGTCGCTGGCCGAAAATAGAACCAGAGGCTCGGACACAAAATTAGCGATGTACCGCTGAGGTAGCGCGAGCAATGGCCGCGAGGCCATTGCGAGTCGCTACCTCAGCCACCGCACCTGCCGCAAGTCTCTCTATACTTTCAATGGGGATCCATTGAGACTCGCTGTGTAGCGCGAGCAATGGCCGCGAGGCCATTGCGAGTCGCTACCTCAGTCGCCGCACCTGCCGCAAGTCCCCCTATACTTTCTATGGGGAGTGCGAGCACTTGCGGCGCGGTTGCGGTAATCCCCATAAGGATTACCGCAACCGCGCCGCATTGTGAGTCGCTGGCTGAGTGCGAGCACATGCGGCGCGGTTGCGGTAATCCCCATAAGGATTACCGCAACCGCGCCGCATTGCGAGTCGCTGGCTGAGTGCGAGCACTTGCGGCGCAGTTGTGGTAATCCCCATAGAAAGTATAGGGGGACTTGCGGCAGGTGCGGCAAGTGCGGTTTTGCCGCACCTGCCGCAAGTCCCCCTATACTTTCTATGGGGATTACCGCAACCGCGCCGCAGATGCGGTTTTTAAATAAAATAAAATAATTTTAATACAAATAAATTCACTTAAAATAACAAATAATAAATAAATTTAATAATAATAAAAATAGTAAAAAAACAAAACAAAATAAATAATAAAATAAAAAATAGCTATCTACTATAATCAAATTAATGCACGTTCTAGAATCCCGATGCATTTGCATCGGGCTCACAGCTAGTCTTATATATTCCCAGAACTAGATATACCTCAGAAATAGTCAAATATAAGTGTAGCAGCATTATTTTTACTATGCTATCTAAAGAGAAATGTTGCTGTTTCTATATATTTTATCTGTAAATTTACGTCTGATTCCTAAGTGCTGGGTAAGTAAGGACAAACTGATTTAATGGAAGCAATGAAGAGGTAGAAGCTAAGATATTCAGTGAGAAGAGCAACTGACCTTGGAGTACTTCTTAAATGGGCTTATAACTATCCCCGAAGGACCAAGTTGTTTATTTGTACATTTACTAAAAACTGCTATTGTAACAAATGGTTAATACCTGGCTTTTTTGATGTCACCTATGTGAAGATGAGACAGCATGGATAAGGGCTGAAGGATGAATATGGCTTTCAGGCAGTGGCCCTGTGTAGTGATGAGGGAATCAGTTACTAATTTGTTCAGACACCATACGCACCAGGCAGGGCGGCTGTGCTTCTGTAAGACGTTTTTGCAGATGCTGACTTAAGTAAACACTTTGATTTCCCAATTTCCCAGTCCCTATAGTCTGCTTTATTCTTTGTAAGATGGTTTTCAGAAACACATATAGTAAAGTCTGATGTGACTTCTTTTCTCAGATGGATCTTGTGGTTTTTCCGTCATTGATACAATTTGTAGTTCAGCAGATTCACATTATAAATATAGTCCGCAGGCTACAGCACTTTAGCTCCCCATTTAGTGCAATAATCTAAACTATTTTCTGATATACTTGCATTAAACATTCCCTCTCCTTCACTAATTACACTAATTGCTTTTCTATTCTTTCAATAATCCTCTATGATGTACCTTCGTTTGAGAATCCTAGTGGTCAATACTGCTAATCAGAGCCAATAACAGAGAGTGCGCTGTCATTGTGCACATTGTGAAGCGTGCACTGGGCAGATACAAAGTAGGGACTAGCCCAGCCCTTGATCCCTTCATCAGGGAGTGAACAGGGGTTGCAGCACTGACCACAGCCTTTGCCTCCTGATGACACTTTTTTTGAGCATCTCAGGATGCACTGGGCCACTCAAAAGAAGCACGGTCCGAAACATGTCGCCTTGCAATGCTCTCTGTATATCTATTATCCATGTATTATGAGCACTAACACCGGCTGTACTGACAACTGGAAAATTATTTGATGAATAAATCTTCATTTGAGCATTATTCATCGGGGGCTGGACCATCATTTCCTTCTTCACATCCCTTTAAGTACTGTGTTTGGATCTGCTACCAAGTCACTATTAAGTAACTAGTATACTTGGTCTAAAGGCTTGTCAAAATGACATTGCTGTGCATATGTCTCATCTTACATCAATTATTTTAACCTCTTCAGGGTTGGGAAACCCTGAAGAGGTTAAAGGGAATCTGTCAGCAGATCTTTGCTATGTAAACTGAGAACAGCATGCTGTAAGATTGAAAAGAACAGCATCTTGTATTACATTACAGTCTGTTTTATTGTTTGTTACTTAATGTAGAGGCTTCATTACCCTGTGATTACCATTACAGGACTCCTTTGTCACACACATAGCAGTCCCACATGCCCCTGCTGTGATTGACACCTCACGCTCTATTGACAGCCTGGTGTGGGCAGGGGCAGCTATCTCTGCTCTGCTGTGTCTCTAAAATAAAATTCTTTGCTTGACTAAGAACGGCTTCAGCATGTAAATCTATGTGATACAGAATAGAGTAATAGACAACGGTAGTAAATACACCACATAAACGATGGCTAAGCCAGACTTCAAGAAAACGATAGCAGCATTTACTTGGGAAAACTTGTCTCTGTGACTGTGGCAACATCTTGAAGGCGTCATGTGTACATAGCCTAAGAAATCAGATGGAAAGAATTTTACTACCAATATCTACAATGGAGGACATTTTCTAATTTAAAGGGAACCTGTCACTTCATCTAGCCCTTTTAACCTATGAATTCTTCTTTCTGGAGCTCGGGCACGATTCAAACTACCCGCCCATTTCATCATCACTATGAATGCCAGCCCCGCGTCATTTCTGCTCGTCGTATCGCTGGGTGTACTAATAAGCGCTTATTACACCCAGCGATACCAGGGGCGGAAGTGATGCGGGCTGGCATCATGTGACCTCGTCATAGCGATGATGAAATGGGTGGGTAGTTTGAGGCTGCAGGGACAGGTATTCATAGGTTGGGAGGGCTAGATGAAGTGACAGTTTCCCTTTAATTACTTATTTGCGACAGAAATATTAAAAGTATTTTGAGAAATTTGAAAGCAAGTATTTTTTTTTCCAGAATGAGTACCAGATATGGACACCAGTCAAGAGTGTTGTCTAAGGCCGGCTTTACACCACGGTTTTGTGCTGTCAGGTTCTGTGTTTTGCAGGATGCACCAGACAGAACTGGATGAGCAGAAACTGAGGGCAAATATACCCTCCGATCCTGTTTTTAACAGGATTTGTTTCTACTCATTGCTGCTGCTGTCCGTGGTGCTGTAATTTCTGCCTGCGTGTGCAGGGGAGCTGCCCGTGGTGCTGAAATTACAGCAGTGCTGTAATTTCTGCCTGTGTGTGCTGTGCAGCTGTCCATGGTGCTGAATATTCAGCCTTTGTCAGCAGTGGAGCTCTCCATGGTGCTGAACATTCAGCGGCTGCTCTGAAATGCTGCTGCTGTCCATGGTGCTGAATGAACACGGCAGCATTTCAGAGCCAACGCTGATCTATAATAGCATCTGGGAAACGATCCGATTTGTTTGCCAGATCTGGGGCGATCCTGCGCCCATAGACTCCCACGTTCTGGGCGCCGGATTGCCCCGGATCCGGGAGGATCCACTTTTTCTCGTTTTTTGCACCGGACACAAAAAATAATGCAGACTCTGATTTTGTGTACGGGGCAAAAAACAAACACAATCGAATCCAGCCGGAAGAGCACAAAACCGGAGGCCAAATAACAGCAAGCCGGCACCGTATGGACACATGGGGCCAAAACCGGATCAGGTTCTGTCCAATTCAAACCGGACAGAACCTGAAACCACAAAACCGTGGTGTGAAGCCGGATCAAGCCCCATACACCTCCTTTAAGACTCTTTCTAGTTATGAATGCACTGAATGATTCATGTTATTGCAAAGGGGAAATTTGACTTATATTTACAAGTACATCCTAGAATCTTTACATAGGATCATCATTAATATTGTGATTTTGGTTGAGCACAACACAGAGTTTTGTAGCCATTTTGTATGACCTAGGTGATAAACTAGGCAATTGTTAAATAAAAATGACTAACTAATGCAAAAACATTTAATCATTCCCTTCCCAGGCAGGGGAATTGTGCTTAAAAAAGACTGCTTTGCATTTCCAGCCTTCATGAAAACAGGACAAGGAAAATAAATGAAAATCATTACTATATACAAACATTTGCATAAGAAAGAACTAGGGAGACATATGAATATTAGAAAGCCCGGTAGCCTTTGGCATCATTCAAAAAAACTGTTTAAGAGCAAATTTTGTCTTCAGAAACATATTTATTGTTTGTTCTTCACAATGTACATAAACTAGAGTCTTGTAAACTTATTCGGTAGGGAAAATGTACATTTATTGTGTTTTTCTTCCCCAACTTTTTCTCTTATTGCTTTCCGAGTTTCTTTTATATCATTTTTTCTTGTTCATTTTTACATGGCTTTGCTTTGATACATTTTTTTTACACTTTCAAGGCATGGTTTCAATCTCATTGAATAAGGTGCGAAACAAATGAAGGCCCCTTTCACATTAGCGGTAATCGCTGATCGCGGCAGTTGCGGTGAAAAAAACACAACTGCCGCGATTACCGCATAACGGCTGCACTTGCGGTTCACCTGCGGCAAGCCACATGCAATGTCTACGGGGCTTGGGGTAAGTGTGCGGCAAGTGCTGTTTCGGCACTTGCGGCAGATGCGGCCGCGAGAAAACCGCACCTGACTGTGGTTTTTTCGCGGCCGCATCTGCCGAAAGTGCCGAAACCGCAACTGTACTGCATTTGCCGCAGGTGAACCACAAGTGCGGCCGTTATGAAGTAATCGCGGCAGTTGCGTTTTTTTCACTGCAACTGCCGCGATCAGCAATTACCGCTGATGTGAAAGCAGCCTAAGATATTTTTCTATATGCCCAGCTGGTCCAGTCTAGTTTGATTGAAAACAAATAAATATTTGCGACAGTTCCTTTATGAGAGACCCAATGAATTGCTAGAGTATTTTAATGTGAATGAGCCAGTGGGAAAGATTTATTATTACAATTACAGCAGTTCTTTGACAAATACATAGAAAAATATTACATTTCGGTTTAGGAAAGAGGACAGAGGTTGAGAAGAAAGCGGCAGGACTTAAAGGGAATCTGTCAGCAGGTTTTTATTACCTCATCTGAGAGCAGCAAGATTGTAGGCAAAGAGATTCTGAAACTAATGATGTTTAACAATCACAGTCAAAGCATTTAGGTTTAGGCATGTAACTGAGCTGGGAAAATTGCCCCGGTACACACCAGACTCTCTATAGAGATTGTCCATTGACGGTGAGGCTGGGGGTGTGTTGCACTGCCTTGTAGTCCTGTAATCATAATCCCAAGGTAATAAAGCCTTTTAGCTTACATAAACAATAGCACAGAGCATGGTAAGAGCGGCATAATTGACTTTTCTTTTTTAACCCCTGCTGCTGTCCTCATCTTACATAGCAAAAGCCTGCAGACAAATTCCCTTTAAATGGGTAGACTCATTTATAAACATTTTTGTGAGGGGACAGGGTGTTCTTTTTTTCTCCAGATTTATCTGTAGATATGTGCCCTGTGGCAATGGTGAGAATCTAAGGATGGTTTCACTACCGATTTTTTATTTTAATCTGGGGGGATGCAGGTAAAGCCTGTATCCTCTTTTATTTCCACAGGTTTCCCCACAAGTGCACAAACTGATGCACCCACACCATTATTATCAGTGATAATACTGGTGTGGGAGAATACAGTTGCTTCTGGGTCCTTACCTATTTCTGCTGGATCCGGGGAGAAATGATGCCCTACTAGGGGGTGTATTATTTAGGACTGCGACCTGGTCAGGCGCAATTCTAAAACCTGGATCCAGCGGGGTCTTGAGTCCCACGGATCCGGGTTACATAGGAACACATTGTAAATCCACCCGGAGTGCTCCTTATCCTGGTGTACACAGGTTTTGGTCTCAGGATCAGGGGCAAACAGGACACACCTGGATACACCCACAAGCATCTACGACTCCATTGAATGTCAATGGGGCCGAAAACTGATGCGGGTGCATCCAGTTTTGACCGGACTCACACTGATGACATAAAAACAGTAGTGTGAAACCTGTCTAAACCCTGATGGTACCGTGGAAGTTTGGAAAGCAATATAAAACTATTTCCATTAGGGAGATGAAGAAATAGGAAGAAAAAAACACCTTCCTTATCTGTATAAACATTGACTTGAGTTTGCATGTGAATATTTTAATCAAAAAGAATTTCCTTCTAAACTATAGACATTCCACCAGTTTTTTAATGATATATTTCTGTTCGTCACTTTTCTGCTACCATCTCTCACCTCCTTTTTTCTTTCTCAATCTTTTTCTCACATAGCACAGTCTTTCTTTATGTTGCTCATGACTAATAGAAAGGCATTGACAGGGAAATATTAGAGGAAAGTGGGTCACGTTTGATCCATGGTCTGAAAAGGCAGAGGAATATGAACCTGGATCATTAGTTTCTGTAGGTGAACACAACAGATCATTTATAAAAAGCCAGCCGAGATAATGTTCTGATGGCTTTGCTACATGCTGGAAACAATAATTGGTGTTGTTTCTGCATGACGGCTACAAAATTAAAAATGCCCATTTGTCAACATACACCGAGAGCGCGGAGATTCTAATTTGGAAGTATGGCTGCATATCCTTTCTTCTTTTCCCCAAGACATAAATGGCACATATTAGCTGTACGTTTTGCAAATTCGACCATTAAAACTTTGCAGAAATGTTAGTCAATATTACAGTCCAATGTAAAGAGAGCATTTCCATTCATCTAGGAGGCAAGAAGAATCTCATTTATAACCATGTACAGTTAAAGATTATTCACTCATGTGCAGCACAGAATTAACAGCCAGAAGCTGGTAACTATCTCTCTGGGGTGTCCTTTTCATATTTAACTGTAAGTAAGGTCCAGTAATATACCGTGGTGTGTGATTTCTGCTGATTTACAAGCCAATTATTGTATAGCTTGAGCATTTATGTACCATGGGTCTCGATTTTATTACAATTATTTTCCTGTTAATGAAAGTGCAGGTATCATATATTACAATAATGGAAACTGAGTATTTAAATCTAATGATTAGTCATTTTTGTAGTTAACCTCCGAAAATGAAGTAACGGGGTATTATAAGTGGAGTCCCATATTCTTTAAAGTGTTCTAAATTCTATCAAACAAAAAAATTAAGTTGCATTTTATCAAGTTATTTCCCATTAGGAATAAAAACTTGCAAAGTTGAAGTTCGGTTGAAGCCTTTGTGAAGCAGGAATGTGAGATCTCTGTCGACGAGCAAGGTGAACCACTTGTGACTATTAAATGGGATTTCAATGACCCTGATGGTCTGTTCACTTGAAACTTGCATCTACAACCTCAAACATGGTGTTCAATCGATTGAAAGGCTGAGGAATAAGAATCTGATACATTTTCTACTTTATTGATTTCACAGTTTTATTTAAAAAGGTTTTCTAGCGTTTTTGCACAGGCTGCTAATATCACATTGGTGGCAGTTCAACTCCCAGTACCCAGACCCATTATCTGATTTAAGGGATGAGGTGCTTTGATGAGTGCCACTTCCCTGTCATTGATAACTGGCAGTCCAACTACAAGTACCTAGAGTAATCATCTGATTGAAGGGATGAGGTACTTTGGTGAGTGCCACATCCTTGTTATTGATTACTGGCAATCTAACTTCCAGAACCCAGATCATTCATCTGATTGAAGGCATGAGGTGATTTGGTAAGGGCCACTTCCCTGTCATTGATTACTGGAAGTCTAACTCCCAGTACCCAGACCAATCATCTAATTAAAGGGATGAAGAGCTTTGGTGAGTGCTACATCCCTGTCATTGATTACTGTTAGCCCAACTCCCAGTACCCAGACCAATCATCAGATTGAAGGGATGAGGTGCTTTGGTGAGTGCCACATCCATGTCATTGACTATTAGGCACAGCTCCTTTACTTTTTCAGTGGCTGTGGCTGGTAATAGATCTTAATCTATGTTATTTGTATTGGAATGAACTGCAAGAACTTGTATCACGGGGGATACAAAATATGACAAAACAGAAAGGGAGTGCCGTGTTCCCTTCATCACCTACTTAGGTATGGTGCAGGAGACGTGGTGAGTTCCCCTTGTATGGAAGTCTTCAAACAGAGGCTCGACAGACATCTGTCTGTGATAATTTTAGTGAATCCAGATTTGACCAGGGGGTTTGGACCAGATGACCCATGTTTTGCCTTCCAACACTATATTTTATAATTCTATGATTCTACTTGGAGGGGATGTGAGGTCTTGGACTGTCACAGATACTATATCGAAGGTGAATCCTACGAATAGACTACCAATATCAAACTCTAAGAAAACAGCGTTAACATATGGCCTGTTAGTAGTATACACAGTTTTTTTTTTATCTTTTTTGGAGTGGGGCACTGTATTGTGTAGTTATTAAAAAATTACACCATTGGATTACTTAGGCACTATATGGTCCATGATAAGCCAAGAGGTATATGTCAACTGTCTGGCCTGTGTGTATGCATTAGAGCTGGCAGTATCCAAGTGTAGGACACAGAAAAGCAAGTTCTCCACTATCTACAAACATATGTTTGAAGGAAGGCTATTATTGTCAGTACCAGTAGTTAATGGGTGTTTAAGCAGTTGGAAAAAGTTAATCAATTTACTATGGAATCATATAATGTCTACACACAGTCTGAATTGAGTCCTTGTAATATACATTAATGTAATTGTCAGCTCACTAATAGCTGTTTCTAGGAAATCTCCTCACGCTCTTCTGATGAATTGCCTATTTTATTATTGCGTCGTGCACCATACCTAAGCTTTGATGACAAGATTAGATTACAATATATCACGCTTTTTCAGCCAGAATGTACTGAAATTATTCCAGTAGATATCTGAAGTGTCAATACTTTCAGCTTGATTATATGTTTTACTTCCCAGTGTACTTTTCTCATCACTGGGTGTAATATGATCATAATAAATGTTGGATTGTGGAAAGATTTGAAATAATGTTTTGTAGCTATCAGACTATGAATAAATGGATGTCTACGCAGTCCAACAGTCCTTAGACTTCCGAGCTTTGTCAGACAGCTCAAGTGTAGAATCTCTGCCTAAAACCGTGCAGAATCTGAATCGCATTTTGACAACTTCCTTTGAGGATTAAAGCTGATTTACACGGCATGATTAATGACATGACAAACTAAACTGTGCTCTATTTTCATTGCACTGGTAGAGTTATATCGGACACTGTTCTATTAAAGGAGGCTGGATGCAATGAAACCAGGACAGTTAATACTCTCAACTTGTAGAGAGTAGGGATCAATCACAATCACACTGACCATTACAATAATGGAATCTTAGCTCCTTCCAACACCTGCGTTAATTAGCTATAACTCAAGACGAGAGCCAGGTTCTCTCTGTGCAAATGTGATCTGTTTTCCAGGTGCAAGTCATTTATCACCATTGTGAAAAAGATAACCCGCCATGTTTTCTTTTGTTTGTTCTTTTACAGTGAGTTGAATATTTCATATTGTGTACAGCTTTTATTTCTTTCATTACAGAATGTGAAAGTTTTATTCATAGAATTGCATCAAATTCATGGACCACTTCCTTTGTATGGGCATAGAAGATTTCTGAAGTTTAGATTTCTTTTAATAGAGGTTGAGTTTTTTGGAAAGGCTGGATCATGCTTAAAACATTACGATTGTACATATAGGCAAATATTTGCTCATTCTGTTTTGAACACTTATTTTAACTCCTTCCGGACAGCTCCCGGCCGCGTACGATGAATTTCAGGTGCCAAGTGCTTATTGAGGGCTAAGGAGCTGAGCTCAAACTATTCACAGTGGGTGCCAACTGCAACTAAGATCTAATAAGAAATAGTTTTTAATAATATTAAAATGTAAAAAATGAAAACTTTCATATTGGTTTGCAACTCAGTTTTATTTGAAGCGTAACCGTCATTTTAATTTTTATTTCATAAGTCAATAGAACACATGAAAATAAACATCTTTGTAATATCCCTTATCAGACAATTCTCAGACTTTCTCTGCTAAAAATAGATCAGTCATTATCAAAATTCTCAATTCTGAGGTAAAATCAGTTATTACAGGACACAGTTATTAAATATTTACCACATTGTTTGGCTTCATTTTTTTCCCATTGCCTCCTCTAAAACCTAGGTGTGTCTCATAGTCTAGTGAGTCTTATAGTCTGAAATATATAGTAAGTTTTTTCGGTTAGTCACGGAAATCAGCACCAAAGATAAGAAACATCTGCATATCTCTAATACTCATGCTTTAACACTATGCTTTCCACATTTACATTAAGGAAATATCTGCATATCGGATTCCTGTCTTTGAGTATAGATGTATTAGGCCTTCTCTTTTTGGAATTTATGCTTAGAAATTCTTCTATACATCTAACATAAACATTTATTATATAGCGACACACCAATAGACTGTTCTTTTGGGATATTCTTTGCCATAAAACCTAGGTAGGTTTTGATAAAAGGCAGGGCTTTTTGATTTTACGTGAGATAATGAGAAATGTGTGCAAGTGTATGGGCCTACAGCTGCATGTATCCAAGTGAATGTAATTGATGAAGATGTACGTGAACACTATTCCTTTCTATCGCTTTAAGGGACTTTCTCATTTATAGGTGTCAATCAGAAAATAAATCAGGAAGATTATAACCCACATAAGAAATACTAGAATATGTATAATTTTCTGATTTCAGTCCCTTTTGGTTTGATCATCTCAAGACTTATTTTTTGTGTAACGATACATAATAATCAACCACCCTATTTTATTCTCAGCATTTTGTTACTTCCTCTCTCCTTAGAATTATTAGTATGTCTATAATGCAGCATTATATGCATGATTAAAGAGCTATCCCTTGAAAGAAGCAAGTTAATTGCTAAAGTAAAAAGAATAGAAGCATTTTGTTTTATTTCAGCAGCTGATAAGGAAGAACTCATACTTATAATAAGGTATATTTTTGCACATAGCACATATGAAATGCATGTGTTGAAATACAAAAGTTGCATTTATCAAGAAATATGAAGTCTTGCAGATAATCAAGTAATTAAATCATATTTTCACACAAGTCCTAATAGTAGGTGAGGATAATAAAAAAAATTATTAAAAAAATAGACTGTGCCTTTTTTATTCGAGGAATATGAACCAATATTTTTGTGAGTCACAAGTGGATGTGAACCTTTTGGATTAACAGATAATTAAAATTTATAATCTGGTGTTTTAAAAAAATGGGAAGACAATGAGGTATGAGCGGGCAAAGATTTTATTTAAGGAGTATGATCTATTAAAGTCTAAGCTTTACAACATGGCGGTGGAAGTGTTTCATGGCATGAACAAAGAAAATTTCTGAGCACCTCAGAAGAAATGTTATTGATGCTCTTACACTGGAAAGGTTACTAAACCATCTCCATAGAACTCCATTTCCTCCAATTCAATGTCAGACTGTAAAAATGTAGGAAATTCAAGACCATTCTTGGCCATCCCATGAATGTTCGACAAACAAAGGTCACACTAAAAGGAAGGCACAAAGGAACCCAAGGTAATGCCTAAGCAACTAAAGGCTTCGTTCATGAGCCCACTATTAGATGGATACTTAATAACAATGGCAGGATTGTGAAAAGAAAGATACTACTTTCCAAAAAGAACATTACAGCACATCTTCAGTTACATAAAGACTGCCTGAGTAGCCAGGAGGCTATTGGAAAAATATTTTCTCGCTGGATTAAACCAAAATACAGTTTTTTGGTTTAAATGAGAAGTGACATGACTGGATAAAGTAAAACACTGTTTTACAGCGTAAAAACCTCAAACCTTCTGTAATAAATGGAGATGGTTATATCAAACTTTGGGCCTTTTGTGTTATTTTAGGACAGTATGGCTTGCCATCATTTATGGAGCAATGAATTATGAATTTTCGAAGGCTGGATGGATGCAGGGAAACTCCTCTCCATAAGGTAGATAGCTAGTTCCCCAGACCTCGTCTTAGCCTCTCAGCCAGATCAGAATATCCCACACACTGCACTGATGAGGGGCAGTTACCCCGAAATGCAGCATCTGGAGTTTGGGGTTCTGATCTGGCACAAATCCTTGGTCATATTAAAAGGATTGTTAAAGAGTCGACTATAACTTTGAGGATTGCTAACTAAAGGTGGCGCTAGAGTTCATTCACTTCTTCATTAAAGTGACAATTTGCAAATTTTTGAAACAAATTCTAGAGAAAAATGTCAGAGCATCTGCCCACAAGCTTAATCTCAAGAGAATGTGGTCATGCAACAAGACAATGACCCAAAGCACACAAGTAGTTCCACAAAAAATTGTTACAATGTTGGAATGGACATGTTGATGTTCTGATCTTAATCCTATAGAAATGTTGTGGAAGGATCTGAAGTGAGTAGTTCAACCCTCTAATATAACAGAGATGAAGCATTTTTATTACCTGGAATGGACTAAAATAGCACCAAGCCAGTGTGCATGTCTAATCAACTATTACATTCTAAAAAGTGTCCAATGAATTGTTTTCCAAAATGACACTGCAGGCTGCATGTTGTTTGTGCTACTATGAGCAGGCTGTGTGGTATAAATGGGGCACAGTGACCTACAGGGTCTCTAGACTTGACTTTATTTGAGCAGATCTGGGACATTAATGGACAGCAAGTGCGAAGGAAGGTACCAGCAGCAGTTCTTGATGATTTGCATGCATAAGTACATTCAGTGTGGTAGAACACGGTAGAACATTCATCAGGCAATCATTAATAATCTCATTAATAGCATGCCAAGGTGTGTAAATGTGTGTTTCTGAGTGTGGTGCTCATACTCAAAACTGTATAAATTAAGATGTTTTGTAAATTTAGTTTACATGTTTGCGTGTTTGCGACATTTCCCTGTCACTAAGCATATCCATCGATCCTGTGATTTCCACAATTCCATGACTACATCTTTTCGATGTTACAGTTTCGATATTACCGTATATACTCGTGTATAAGCCGACCCGTGTATAAGCCGACCCCCCTACTTTTGCCCCCAAAACCTGGGAAAATTTATTGACTCGTGTATAAGCCGAGGGTGGACCCCAGCACAGGTATACAGCCCCCAGCAGTGTGGTATACAGCAGCCTCCCCAGTGGTATATACAGGCCCCAGCAGTGTTACAGCAGCAGCCCCAGTGGTATATACAGCAGCAGCCCCAGTGGTAGTATACAGCAGCCCCAGAGGTATATACAGCAGCCCCAGTGGTAGTATACAGCAGCAGCCCCAGTGGTAGTATACAGCAGCAGCCCCAGTGGTAGTATACAGCAGCAGCCCCAGTGGTAGTATACACGCAGCCCCAGTAGTATATACAGCCCCAGTGGTAGTATATAGCCCCAGTGGTAGTATATATACAGCCCCAGTGGTAGTATATAGCCCCAGTGGTAGTATATAGCCCCAGTGGTAGTATATAGCCCCAGTAGTAGTATACAGCCCCAGTGGTAGTATATAGCCCCAGTGGTAGTATATATACAGCCCCAGTGGTAGTATACAGCCCCAGTGGTAGTATATAGCCCCAGTGGTAGTATACAGCCCCAGTGGTAGTATATAGCCCCAGTGGTAGTATACATACAGCCCCAGTGGTAGTATATAGCCCCAGTGGTAGTATATAGCCCCAGTAGTAGTATACAGCCCCAGTGGTAGTATATAGCCCCAGTGGTAGTATACATACAGCCCCAGTGGTAGTATATAGCCCCAATGGTAGTATATAGCCCCAGTAGTAGTATACAGCCCCAGTGGTAGTATATAGCCCCAGTGGTAGTATATAGCCCCAGTGGTAGTATACATACAGCCCCAGTGGTAGTATATAGCCCCAATGGTAGTATATAGCCCCAGTAGTAGTATACAGCCCCAGTGGTAGTATATAGCCCCAGTGGTAGTATATATACAGCCCCAGTGGTAGTATATAGCCCCAGTGGTAGTATATAGCCCCAGTGGTAGTATATAGCCCCAGTAGTAGTATACAGCCCCAGTGGTAGTATATAGCCCCAGTGGTAGTATATATACAGCCCCAGTGGTAGTATATAGCCCCAGTGGTAGTATATAGCCCCAGTGGTAGTATATAGCCCCAGTGGTAGTATACAGGGCCCCAGCAGGGCCCCCCTCATAATTTGGCGCCCCCACCTCAGTTTCTGGGCCCCCCCGCATGCAGCGCTGCACATATACATTACGTGTCTAGCAGCTGTTACCCTCCGGTGGCAGATCGCGGCTCCCGGCTCCGGGCTCCATCTTCCTCGCTGTCTTCCTGCTTTGTGACCGGCGCGATGACGTCATCGCGCCGGTCACATGACAACCAGGAAGACAGAGAGGAAGATGGAGCCCGGAGCCGGGAGCCGCGATCTGCCACCGGAGGGTAACAGCTGCTAGACACGTAATGTATATGTGCAGCGCTGCATGCGGGGGGGCCCAGAAACTGAGGTGGGGGCGCCAAACTTTGAGGGGGGCCGTATGACTCGCGTATAAGCCGAGGGGGGGACTTTTCAGCCCAATTTTTGGGCTGAAAAACTCGGCTTATACGCGAGTATATACGGTAAGTGACATAACATGATTTTATATAAATATATAGATATTGTGAGGTAGCAACCGGGGAACCCGCTTGCAAAACGACAACAAACACGTGTTTATAAGGTAACCAATGTCTACCCGTTTATTTTCACATATTAATAGCATAACCCGGGTAGCATGTTTAACACATATCACATTGATTACAAACACTTCACATAAATACACCATACATTTACATATAACATTACATAAGACATATATTGCACATAACGCTTATAGTAACCCGGGACCTGTAACCATCTCTCTGTCCCCATTGGAGCTCTACTAACAGCTCCCGTGGTGGCTACGGCCTCCGGCCTATATACACTTTACATACATTTAACATCAAGTACCATATGTATATTTATCAACGATGATTCCTCTGGGTTCAGAACAGGGATTGAGCAACCTGAGTCACGGGTACGCCATGCCTCGCCAAGGGGCTCCTTCCCGGACGTGTTTCACCCCACGTCCAGGTCAGCGCCCACCTGGTTCAACCACAGTTTCCCCACTCTAGGAGCCCTTCTAACCCCTGCTTCTGACCTTCGTTACATACGCCTCAACGGGCCCTGTGGGTCCCAATGGCGGTACCTGCCGCCTGGCTTTAGTCACCCAGCTTGATGACCTAACATTACCCCGTAGTCAGGATTCCTGCCTGACCGGGCCTTACATACCATGTGTGATCCATCATTCAAACGTCCATGGATCACATACATTTCTTCCACACGCTCACAGCCCATCATCCATGGACTGTGGCTCCTCCATGGCCCATTACAGGGACTGGCAAACCATAGTACACGGGAACCTCATCCGTTACCTACTAGGAGCCCTATTACCCCTGTGTCTGGCACCACAGGCACACCCACACCATTAGAGGCCGTGGTTGAGGGACGGGTACCCTCTGCAAGCAGCAGGGCAAGCCTCCCTCTCGTCCCACAGGGACGGAACGCTTCCAACATCATCCATACTGGATGGGTCACTTTCTCCCCACATTATTATACAATGCTCTTACATAGGTAATCATCTTACATTCAGGGCAATTGCCTAAGCCCCTACATACATCAACGGGTCCTTTAACGACTGCCTAGTCGGACCCAATAGCGGTTATGCCCGCCTGGCATTAATCACGCATACAGCTCACTCCGTTACACGGGAACCGCTGTCTTACCGGGCACGGATCCGGGTCTCGCTACCTGTGTAACGGGTCCACCAAGCGTCCCCCAAGGGCTCCTTTCCCGGACGTGGTTAACCCCACGCCCGGACCAGTCTCCACCGGGTTCAACCACGGCTTCTCCACCAGGTGCTATCACAACCGTGGACCTTGGCACCGGCCTGGAGCTAGCATGCTCCCTTCATTCACACAGAGCCTCTAGACTGCTCTGCACTTGGCTGGTCTCAGCTTCCATCTGAATCTCAATCTCGAGTCTCAGCTTCCCTCTGAATGAATCTCTCAATCACTCAGCTGGCTGCCTCTTATCGTGCCAGCCACTCCTACATGGACACACCCCCTTAGCTGCTGGTAATCAGCCTTTCACACAGCTCAGGTTAACTCCCTGTGTTCCGGGTTGTCAGCACTCAGCCTATACATCCCTTTTCCTTAGGGCTTCCTCGATCTTATGAGCCACTCATTAGTACCATGAAACCTTGTGTTCAAAGTTGGTTCACACAGCATTATCACAGTCAAACCGGCCAGTGTACACAGGATCCTCCTGATCCTGCATGTGATGCGCCCCGGCCATGAGGATCATGCCGGCGGTGCCTCACAATTTATATATATATATATATATATATGTATTTTTCGGACTATGAGACACACTGGACCAAATGACTCACCCAGGTTTTAGAGAAAGAAGATAGAAAGAGAGATTTTAATAAAAAAGATGTGGACATGATGTCCTATTGTGGGGGGTCCTGCTGCTGACATTATTATGGGGTAATGTCCCTAAATTGTCTACTAATGTCCCACATTATGTCTTTCATCCTGGTATATGTGCCCCTTCCTGGTATATGACCCCGCATCCAAGTATATAACCCCCATCTTGGTATATATGATTCCAATCTGGAATATTGCCCTCACCCACCCTGGTATATATGGCCTCCATCCTGGAATATGGCCCCCATCTTGGTATGATATATGTGCTCACAATATGGTAAGTGTGCTATTAAAAAACAGAGGAGCAGGGTGCCGGAAGAAACAGGTGTATCCGCAATGCACTCGTGCTGCTGTGAAAATTACTTAACAGGAGGGCAGGGCAGCACATGCTTGATTCCTTGTTTGATTCCTTAGTAGCACAGCGTGCAGTCTCTGTGCTCACATTAACAATCTCAGCCTGGCCCATTCACCGCACTAGACACCAAAAAGTGAACGTTCTCCCGTCCAGCTCAAGTGCTGCAGCGATGTAATGAAGAGGCAGGGCCAGGGGCACTGCATACCATGCTGTTCTGTGATGCACTGGCCCTGGATCTATATTACACCACTGCAGCACTTGAGCTGGATGGGAGACTGTTTACATCTTGGTTACTAGCGCGGCGTCAGGACAGGCTGACATTGTTAATGTGAGCACATATACTGTGCGTTGTGCTACTAAGGTACATGTGCTGCTCTGCCCCTATCATATTATCTTCATGGAGGTAATTCCCGCAGGAGTGCAGTGGTGATAGACCTACCACAAGAGTCTTGCTCCTCTGTTCTTTAATAGTAGACACACAATCTCCACAGTAGCTGCGGGAAACTGGCAGCTGGGGGGCAACCATGTGTATTGCCTATTTAAGATACTGAATATTGCCTTCTTCCCAAGTCCATCTTTCGGCACTGGCTTCACTGCTGAGAGGTGGGTGTGAGGAGTCAGTGAATATTCATTTTCCTTATTAACTGATACGTTTGGTTGCCCCCCAGTCACTGGATTCTTCAGCGGTTACCCATTCCTGCTCTTGTGACCCCACTTCACCATTGGGCTCCCCCCAGCAAACCAAGTACTGCTACATCCAGACTATAAGATGCACCCCATACTTTCCTCACGTAAATTGGAGGCAAAAAAGTGTCTTATAGTGTGAAAAAATACAGCAAATATGCACACACATACACCTTTATCCATGTTTATATATAGATATATAGGTATACATATATAGCTATATATATTTATCCTTGGACATACTTCATTTAATTTTCTGATAGCTAGCCATATGCTAATGAAAATAAGCTTATTATTTGAAGCATGGAGCTGCCTGTCAATGAAGCTTCATTAACACTGTTATCACTGCCTGACATTTATCTTATAATTTTCTGGAACTGGCTGTCGCATCTCCATGGCAACCCAAATTGCAATGGAAACAAGTAAGATAATAAAGGCATCCTATGAGATTGACAGTTCCTAAGTCTGACATTTGCATCATGAGATGAGCTAGTGGCCTAAGTATTTCT
Source organism: Allobates femoralis (assembly GCA_033576535.1). NCBI lineage: Eukaryota > Metazoa > Chordata > Amphibia > Anura > Aromobatidae > Allobates > Allobates femoralis. The sequence continues at coordinate 260,757,424 of JARQOC010000004.1, forward strand.
AATTTTTTCTAAAATCTAATACACAAATCTTGTGCAGCTCTCTACTAGATTAGTCAATAGGTGATCGCCTCTCTTTGTTACCACTATCGATGTTTACAGAGTGAATGTGACTACAGTGCTCAGGAGCTCTATTATTATTGCATAGTATATTTGCATAAATTTCTATATTTAGACAGAACCTTTTCAAACGTCTTAAGAACTAAGACAGATTCAAGTCTGCCTTTCAGTTTACCACAGAGCTAATATGATTTGTGATTGATGGACCAATATGTTTTATTAGAGATTTTCAAAGTATGAATACTTTAAAAAAAAAGAGTGGGAGGTCCAAAAATGTCTATTAAAAGGTTTCACATAATAAACTAGATAATAGTATCGTATTTTTCGATTTATAAGATGCACTGGATTATATGACGCACCCTTAATTTTGGTGAAGGAAAACAAAAAAATAATTTTTAATGTTAAATGTGGTCCATCTTATAATGCCAGCGTCAGTCTTACAATAATTATATATGTCCCCATTATGCTATATATGTCCTCCATCCTGGCATCCTGGTATATGTGCCCCCCCATCCTGGGATATATATCCCTCATCCTGGCATATATGTCCCACCATCCTGTATATATGTCCCACCATCCAGTATATATGCCCCCATCCTGGTATATGTCCCCCTCTCCTTCCCCTCAGACCTCCATGCCTTACCGAGGGGGGGCCTGTGGCCATGGAGCTCAACAAACAGCAGATTTTGTCTGTGAAAAATCTGTGAACACCTGCATTCCCCTGGATCCAGGGCGAATCATACACAACTGGATGCACCCACAAGTGTCTCCGGCACCATTGTAAGTCAGTGGGGCCAAAAACTGATTCGGGTGTATCCAGATTGTGACGGATTTACACTGATGGCGAAAAACGCCAGTGTGAAACAAATCTAAGAATAAAATTCACTGGAGTAAAATTCATAGATTTGCATTATATTTGCCAGCAATTTCTGGTGCAAAGCACCCCCTACTTCCCCTAAGTCTCACTCATTCTTCACCAAAATGGCACTAAGGGCAAAAAGGTAAGAAAAAGTAGGCGTGTAACAAAATTTGCCTTTTTTCTGACACTACTCAATTCTACCCTAGAAAGCATACTATGTTAAATCATGTTACTTTAAACCCAGCCATAAATGCAATATGGTTTACACAAAAAGAATTTGTAATTTTGCTCTATAGCAGTTTTCCCCAAATAGATCCCTGGGGAGTTGGCATTTCCATGAGAGAAGATACAAAACAATCTTCCTGGTTCCATGTTTTAATAATTCAGAGGAGTTTCTAAACAAGAATGTTGCTCCTAAGATTTGAAGACAGTTCTTTAGCAGTATTTTTGCGGTAATGATGCATAGCCAATATCTTGTAAAGTTTTATAAAACCGTTTGTGGATGGAGCACGTTTGGGAGAGACATTGTTAATGCTTCGAGACATATGAAAAATCAGACACATTAGCCAAAGGTGACAATTGTCATCAATTGCCACGTCTGGATGCATTCTGCTTCTGTTTTCAAAGAGTTGTACGTGAACAACTTTCACAATAGCTAGAGCATTCGGCTTACAAAAAAGAAACTGCTTTCAGATCCCAGCTAATGGAATCCTGAAAAGGAACTTTTCTGTACATCTGTCAATAAAAGGAAAAATCTCTTCCATTTAAGTCGTGCAACAATATCCGTATATAGAAGACTGATGAAATACAGCTCAATGGCAAAATGCTCTCACTGGCAAAACAGAACTGAGTTCTGTGCTAAACTAACAATTAACTATGAAAAAGGTGGAAACTGAACCATTATCTATTGAATTAAGTTTTCCACTAAAGTTTCCCAGAATAATGGCATTGAATACAAAATGTAATTATTTTTTGAACTTTGAGGCATGGTTGACTTTGCAATATTGTCTAAGCGTACAGTTACAATGAGTTTGTACAAAGTGTGGTCGTCTACATATCTAATTATTAAGAAACACCTACACTCTGTAAAATACTGTGAAAATTGCTGAAATTCACTAATAACAAATGAATGTTTAAAAGTTCATTGGAAGTAAACAATTTTAATAGACTGTGATATTCTTAATATGAAGAAATTAGTCATTGTAAGCTAACCTCATCACAAATATGATGGGGATTTTATCACGATCACCATAAAGGTCACCTTAACACTTAAGAAGGCAAAGAAGTCACCTTGCATGCTTACAGTGATATATATTAGGACATTTTTGATGGTCAGTCTTACCTTTATCGTTAAAACTTTAGGTTCATGACTCAGCCCAATGACACGAAAAGAAGAAATATCTGGCAAACCTCCAAAAATGAATTAATCTGAAATTAATTTGATTTTGAAAGCTTCCATCTGGTTGTGTTTGGGCAAAGCAATAAGACAGATATATAAACAAGCTATGGTACATATTCCGTGTACCAGATGCAGAAAATATAGTAAAATAAAAACTCTCCTAAAAGATTGGCTTTAGGGTAAAATTTAAAGAGGATTTTACTTTTCAAACATTTGCTGATATCTTGAGGAGGACATCTGATTTCTATTTGTTCAGGTGGATGGCTGCTTAAGACGAAATTAACAGAAGGTGCAATATTTCATTTGTTAATACAATTAAACAAAAAAATATAATGATATTAAAATTAAAACCTTAAATATGTATTTTTTTAACTAAATATTATGATTTTTAAAACTTACAAGCCAAAGACAGTACAATAGTCACTTTAATATACCGTATATACTCGTGTATAAGCCGACCCATGTATAAGCCGACCCCCCTACTTTTGCCCCCAAAACCTGGGAAAATCTATTGACTCGTGTATAAGCCGAGGGTGGACCCCAGCACAGGTATACAGCCCCCAGCAGTGTGGTATACAGCAGCCCCAGAGGTATATACAGCAGCCCCAGTGGTAGTATACAGCAGCAGCCCCAGTAGTATATACAGCAGCAGCCCCAGTGGTATATACAGCAGCAGCCCCAGTAGTTAGTATACAGCAGCCCCAGAGGTATATACAGCAGCCCCAGTGGTAGTATACAGCAGCAGCCCCAGTGGTATATACAGCAGCAGCCCCAGTGGTATATACAGCAGCAGCCCCAGTAGTTAGTATACAGCAGCCCCAGAGGTATATACAGCAGCCCCAGTGGTAGTATACAGCAGCAGCCTCAGTGGTATATACAGCAGCAGCCCAAGTGGTATATACAGCAGCAGCCCCAGTAGTTAGTATACAGCAGCCCCAGAGGTATATACAGCAGCCCCAGTGGTAGTATACAGCAGCAGCCCCAGTGGTATATACATCAGCAGCCCCAGTGGTATATACAGCAGACCCAGTGGTAGTATACAGCAGCCCCAGTGGTATTTACAGCCCCAGTGGTAGTATACAGCAGCAGCCCCAGTGGTATATACAGCAGCAGCCCCAGTGGTATATACAGCAGACCCAGTGGTAGTATACAGCAGCCCCAGTGGTATATACAGCCCCAGTGGTAGTATACAGCAGCCCCAGTGGTATATACAGCCCCAGTGGTAGTATACAGCAGCCCCAGTGGTATATACAGCCCCAGTGGTAGTATACAGCAGCCCCAGTGGTATACACAGCCCCAGTGGTAGTATACAGCAGCCCCAGTGGTATATACAGCCCCAGTGGTAGTATACAGCAGCCCCAGTGGTATATACAGCCCCAGTGGTAGTATACAGCAGCCCCAGAGGTAGTATACAGCCCCCCCATCAGTATACAGCAGCCCCAGAGGTATATACAGCCCCAGTGGTAGTATACACCCAGCCCCAGTGGTATATACAGCCCCAGTGGTAGTATACACGCAGCCCCAGTGGTATATACAGCCCCAGTGGTAGTATACAGCAGCCCCAGAGGTATATACAGCCCCAGTGGTAGTATACAGCAGCCCCAGTGGTATATACAGCCCCAGTGGTAGTATACAGCCCCCCCATCAGTATACAGCAGCCCCAGAGGTATATACATCCCCAGTGGTAGTATACACGCAACCCCAGTGGTATATACAGCCCCAGTGGTAGTATACAGCCCCCCCATCAGTATAAAGGCCCCCCCGCCTTGTGCACAATCCTGTAAAGGAAGAGATTAGTATACTTATCACTGTCCCGCTGCCGCTGTCCGCCGCCGCCGCCATCGCGCTCCTCCGTCTTCTTCCGGTTTCCTCCTCGGTCGCGCAGACAATGACGTCATTGCCTGCGCCGACCGGAGGAAGCCCGAAGAAGACGGAAGGAGACGGAGGAGCGCGATGACGGCGGCGGGTCAGCGGCAGCGGGACAGTGATAAGTATACTAATCTCTTCCTTTACAGGATTGTGCACAAGGCGGGGGGGCCTGTATACTGATGGGGGCGGGCCTGTATACTGTATACACAGTATACAGTGTATACAGTATACAGTGACTCGCGTATAAGCCGAGAAGGGGACTTTTCAGCCCAATTTTTGGGCTGAATAACTCGGCTTATACGCGAGTATATACGGAATGTCTCATAGTAGAAATGTTAAATATATTTCACATTACGTAAAATACAATGAAAGGAGTAAAATGTATCAGTTCTTTACAATGTGGATAATTTAAAATAGTACCCCAATAAACTGTCACTACAGATATTTTTTCTGAATAACTAGTCAGTTACCATGAAATGTCATTCACAATGTATTCATTCCCCCTAAATAGTTAAAACACTTAGTAGTAATAAAGGTATATATAAAGAGATTCCCTAAAATATAAGAACTGTGATCATATGAAAGACGTAGAGAGTACTCCTATCAGTCAATATTAGAGTTGTACATACAGAGATTCAAAGGAAGTTGCTTCTACAATCCGCTCTGCTGCCAAAGAATGAGGACACACAGGGTCTGAATGCAATGATGGTTTATTTCAATGCGTTTTGGTGCTGTCCCAGCTCCTTCATCAGAGATAGAAAAACCTGTTTTTGCATCCCTGATGAAGGAGCTGGGACAGCACCGAAACCTGTCGGAAGAAACCATTATTGCATTCAAACCCTGTGTGGTCCCTATTATTTGGCAGTAGCGCGAATTGTAGAAGCACCGTCCTTTGGATCTCTGTATGTATGCCACTTAGCACATGGAAGTGCTGATCCAGCGGAGTTGTACAGGCGCATATACTAGTTGTGGGTTATCACAACTAGCCCAGGTGAGCGGCTATAATCATAAATTATTGATCATCTTTAACGATAAGACTCATTGCACTTTTTTCTGTCTCTCAATCCTCCATATATTGGAGTTGAGGTAGAAATCCCAACTTATCATGAGAGGCCTAAGGATTTCAGTGCTCACAATGGTGATAACCAGATACAATGAGGACTGGATGAGTAATGCCGAGGAATTGAAGGGCTGAAGAGGTGAATATACTTTTTTGTTTGTTTTTAAACCTTTTCATGGCCCTTTATGGTTCTGAAAAATAGCTCGCGTGGAAGCAAAATGTAAAAAAAAAATCATCTTGGCAAATATGGATTTTTGTAACATTCAAGTAGAATTCAATTCCATTCAAATATATTTTCACATCTCTAATCAATACGTACTTCTAAACATACCGGCTTGGGTGTAGGCATGTAAGGATCGCCACTCATTTTGGACTTGGCTTGTGTGTGTGTCATATATAGAACTTGCAGACATAGGGTTGATTGTCATTTTAGATGGCCACCTACTAAAGTTTCTACAGTGCTACCAGCTGAACTTTCAAATAAACTGGCAAATTCTATTATCAAGCCGAGTATCAGTTGTACAAAACAGCAAAGAGCTTATATGATTGCTCTTGTGTTACATTCATTAGCATACTGTTTCCTTGAATTTACAGTAAATTGGCACTATGCTAAGTAGATATATTGTTATAACTTCAAACTGTGTTTTTTTCTGGGAAAAGTCAAGAATGAGCAAAAGTATTTCTCCAATATACAGTATTTATCTACCTGCTTTATTTCGCCCCCCCCAAAGAAAATGTTCTATTCACATAATTGCTAGGCAGAAAAGGTCATATTTGACTTTAGTCTGTGCTGAATTGCTGCTGTGCATCAGGCATAATGCTGCCATAGGCTGTATTTATAGTGACAGGCAATTAAAAGCTATATATTGAGCGGTGACATAAAGAGGTGATGTAGAAAAAGGAATTCCAGAAATACAAAAATAGCATGGGTTATTCATTATTTCCTGGCAAAAAAAATAAGTAAATAATATTTTTGACATATTTTTGAGGGGTAATGATTAGGCAGTAAAAAATATAGAGGTAAAAAAAAATAAATATTCTTACAGTTCGGGCAAAATTGTACCAACAACAGAAGCAGTAGAAACATCTTGTGGGGCCAACCAATTTAAAGACTTTCTTATGTTAGTCTTTACATATTGCCAAGTAGAAGAAGTGAAGATGGACGTAGAAACATGAAACAGCCGTAGGCTGCTGCTGTTTGCGTGTACTCACCTCACCTGATTTTTATTTCTTGTTATGAAATAATAAAGAAGATTTATTTCCATGATGTGGTGAGTGCTATCATCTTCACTTCTACTATTTGAGACATTGGGGACTTCTTGTATAATGGCAGAGCACCACTGATTGCCTGGAAATGCTCATAGTAATGTGCACTTTCCAGTTTGTGTTATTAAAACTAGTGATGAGCGAGTATGCTCTGCGCTGCTCGTTACTCGCACGAGTATCCCGGTACTCGGCATGCTCGGCGAGCACCGAGTACTGCCGAGATGCTCGGACTGCTCGGTAATAATAAGCGATCTGACACACATACACAGCTCCCTTCAGTGCACACAGTGAGCTGGCACCACACAGGGAGCAGATTAATTGTTAGGATCCCTCTGGGGGCCACAGCAAGGTGTTGTATGTTGCAGCGATTTCAAAAAGCCCACCCTCCCGCCCTTTCCCAGCAATACTCGTTTTATAGCCGGAAGTCTGTGGACGGAGCCTGTCACTCATTGACTTACATTGGGCTCGGTGCTCGGCTGAGTACACGAGTATCTTGAGATGCTCGGCAAGAGCACCGAGCACCCGAGCATTTTAGTGCTCGCTCATCACTAATTAAAACAGTTTTAATCACGTCACAGTCTCCTTAGGCCTCTGAAGGTAAAGTAAAATAAAGGACAACATAGGCAGCATGCATCATTTTATCACAACTGATCAAGTCCTGGACAAGCTGAAACGTTGGCTGTTTCTCTATATATTCATAGGGAAACCAAAATTTAAGTTGTATTCTCAATAAGTATCTGCTTAAAAAAACATTGAGTGTCATGATTTGTTATGATTTATTAGACCTCCGATGATGTCCTGTGGTATTTGGCACCAAGATGTTAGCAGCAGGTTCTTCAAAGAAAGCATATCACCAATCTCATGCTGCCCTTTTTGGTTAATAAAACAATGTGCAGTCCCAGATTGGTGTAATTGCAGAAATGTCCATAAAGAGATTTCTGAATGCAGAGCAGTATAACACAACCCTCACTGGCTGCTTTTGCGGTGAAATAGCAAAATATTACTATTGCAAGATCTATTTCTTTAAACTAACCCCACACTACTGAATACTTTCTTACGATGGTAAAATAGTAAATGCTGTAATGATGTTACAAATTGGTAACAGCCTAAAAGAGTAGTAGTATACTTCAACCCAGAAGGTCTGGCTTTTGGGAGACATTAAGGCTACATTTGTGAGGTTCTATTAATGGACTATATTTAGAAAAATCAGTAGTCTGGCTTTACCTATTGTTTTAGTAAATAAAAATGGCACCCTTAGATTAGTGATAGGTACTCTTTGAGTCCTGTAAATTGTGAGAGGTGGGTCTTTCTTGAACCAGACATTTTACCAGCGCATATGCACTTGTACTTGATCTGCAACAATGATTAGATGGGTGGAACATGGCAAAGTAACACCCGCAAGATGAAATAACCAAAGAAGTGAAAGTAGAATATTACCTAGACTCACAATGATTTTGTCAACTTGTCTTCTTCTCATTGTCCAGTTAAGGCCCCTTTCACATCGATTGCGGCAGTTGCGGTGAAAAAAAACGCAACTGCCACGATTACCGCATAACGGTCGCACTTGCGGTTCACTTGCGGCAAGCCCCATGCAATGTCTATGAGGCTTGCGGTAAGTGTGCGGCAAGTGCGGTTTCGAAGCCGCAACTGTACTGACTTGCCACACCTGCCGCAAGTCCCATAGACATTAAATGGGGCTTGCCGCAAGTGAACCACAAGTGCGGCCATTATGCGGTAATCACGGCAGTTGCGGTTTTTTCACCGCAACTGCCGCGATCAGCATAAGACGCTGATGTGAAAGGGCCCTAACATCAGTCTTTTTTGTAGACCAGGAGTGATGGTTTATTTGACTTTAACTGTATTTACAATTAGGAGCCAGTTTGCTATTATTTTAGTAAAGGACATCTTCAGTAAAAATCCCAAAGTTTGGCCCCAGTAGCAATTTTCAAGCAACATTATGAACTCATTGTGAGTTAAAACATTAATACTTGTCTAAGAAGCCTTTAACACTAGCTGTTTCTTACAGAACTGGCAGAACCAGACAGAAAACCGCATCTGCCGCAATTACCACCTAACGGCCGCACTTGCGCTCCACTTGCAGCTAGCCCCATGCATTGCCTATGGGGCTTGTGGCAGGTGCGGCAAGTGCAGTATTGCCATGATCCGGCACTTGTGGCCGCGCAAAAAAAAAACGCAACTGACCACGTTTTATTTTGTGGCCTCAACTGATGCAAGTGTCGGATCGCGGAAGTACCGCACTTGCCGCAAGCCCCATACAGAATGCATAGGGCTTGACACAAGTGTACTGCAAGTGCAGTTGCTAGGCGGCAAATTAGGCAGATGTGGTTTTCTGTCCGGATCTGCCAGATGTGGACAGAAACGCTAGTGTGAAGGGCCCCTAAGATGTAAGCAAATTAATTCATGAAGTTTTTTATATAAAATTGCAATTTGCAGTACTTTTGATAAAAATCATGCTACTACGTGATTTCTGTAAGCTTTAATAAACCTAATAACTTTTATCATAGGTGTAGCAATAGGAGGTGCAGGGGTAACAGTCACACGAAAGCCCTGACCCTGAATTCTAAGGGCCCCTCTGCTGCATAAGAAAATTTGAGTATTAACAATGTATTAGGTGGTGGTTTGGTTATAGATTTAATGTTTAGGCCCAAATCTCACTGCATGTCCAACTTCTCCAACAGTACAGGAAGTCATGGACAATTACTGTAGTTTTTTTTGTCTCTTTTGTCCAGATGTAACTATGATGTCCCTCAACTTAATTTTGTATGTAGATAGATTAAATGAGATATTTTCCACTGTTACTATGAATATGTCATACACTATATTAATTCACTACATGTGTAAGCCCAATAACCCATAGATTATTTACCGCAGAGCTGCTTTGCAGGAGGGGTCTCAGAGGGGTTTGGATTTAACTGCCAGTTGATTTCTTTAGACTATAAGCCATATACTTGTTAACATGTTAGCAGTTAGCACCATGTTTTACATTCAAATTCACAATGTAATAATGTAGTGTCGGAATGGTTCGTCAAATAAAACAGACTGCTAGTTAGCAGAGCTCTTCACATTGCCATTAGCTGTATTGTTAAAGCCTATTCCATGCTCCATATATCATTAGGACATGGCAGGCTATTGTTCCATAATGCCAGGCCCTGCACACAAAAGATGGTTTCTGAATTGTAGTTGAACATCCAGTTGCCATCGGGCAACGATTCAGACAGTAAAACATGGATAAAGCGTTGAGCACTGTTAGCTGCATCCAAATACTCGCCCCTCAATTTGGAAAACGCTCAAGAGTCTTCTTTGGCAGAGTGTTAGCCTGTCATTTCTTATTGAAACAGAGCTTTTACAGATGCAAAAATTCACGTCTTTTGTTTGCCCGCTACACTGGCTCACAGGAAGGGCTTTTAGGGATTTTTTTTTCGGACCCCAACACAGCTCTGTTAGCATTGCTATGAACTGCTACTTATAAGCCACATGTTTATACAATTTATAATCTCTGTATTTAAATAGTAAATTACTGATTTCAGGAGATAACATTGTCTATCGGCTCAATGCCAAACTTCAATCATTTATGTAGTCCAAAGGATATTTTAACTAAGAGGACCATTGATTAATTAAAAGAGGTTGCAAACCTTGTAGATTAGAAGCCTGAGATGTCATGTGTCAAGATGTAATCCTTTCTTTGTAGCAAGAAAGGTCCATCTATTAAATTCACTTTATGTACTGTGACTGTACTCAATAGACATTCATTTTAAAATGCCAGACACCTATACAAATGCTCCCACTCGATGTATGTAAGAGAATTATCACATGTAATATACCATATACAAGGTGTAGTCTATAGCCAAGCACTGCTTTATTAGTTTTATGGATTTGGAACGGTAGATGAAAACACTGGTGTCTGTTTTGTCTGTTTTTACTATACATAGTATGTTTTGATTTAAATGATTTGTCTATATCTGGATGCTCCCTAGTATATACTGTATGATACTATAATTTTCCTGGGATCAATAGAATGTATTTTATCTTGTATGTATATATATAAATATACAGTACAGACCGTAAGTTTGGACACACCTTCTCATTCAAAGAGTTTTCTTTATTTTCATGACTATGAAAATTGTAGATTCACACTGAAGGCATCAAAACTATGAATTAACACATGTACTTAACAAAAAAGTGTGAAACAACTGAAAATATGTCTTATATTCTAGGTTCTGCAAAGTAGCCACCTTTTGCTTTGATTACTGCTTTGCACACTCTTGACATTCTCTTGATGATCTTCAAGAGGTAGTCACTGGAAACGGTCTTCCAACAGTCTTGAAGGAGTTCCCAGAGATGCTTAGCACTTGTTGGCCCTTTTGCCTTCACTCTGTGGTCCAGCTCACCTCAAACCATCTCGATTGGGTTCAGGTCTGGTGACTGTGGAGGCCAGGTCATCTGGCGTAGCACCCCATCACTCTCCTTCTTGGTCAGATAGCCCTTACACAGCCTAGAGGTGTGTTTGGGGTCATTGTCCTGTTGAAAAATAAATGATGGTCCAACTAAACGCAAACCGGATGGAACCAGGCATGTAGAGTCCATCCGTTCACCTTTTCTGCGTCGCACAAAGACACCGTGATTGGAACCAAAGATCTCTAATTTAGACTCATCAGACCAAAGCACAGATTTCCACTGGTCTAATGTCCATCCCTTGTGTTCTTTAGCCCAAACAAGTCTCTACTACTTGTTGCCTGTCCTTAGCAGTGATTTCTTAGCAGCTATTTTACCATGAAGGCCTGCTGCACAAAGTCTCCTCTTAACAGTTGTTATAGAGATGTGTCTGCTGCTTGAACTCTGTGTGGCATTGACCTGGTCTCTAATCTGAGCTGCTGTTAACATGCGATTTCTGCAGCTGGAGACTCGGATGAACTTAACCTCCACAGCAGAGGTGACTCTTGGTCTTCCTTTCCTGGGGCGGTCCTCATGTGAGCCAGTTTCTTTGTAGCGCTTGATGGTTTTTGCAACTGCACTTGGGGACACGTTCAAAGTTTTCCCAATTTTCCGGACTGACTGACCTTCATTTCTTAAAGTAATGATGGCCACTCGTTTTCTTTACTTAGCTGCTTTTTTCTTGCCATAATACAAATTCTAACAGTCTATCCAGTAGAACTATCAGCTGTGTATCCACCAGACTTCTGCACAACACAACTGATGTTCCCAACTCCATTTATAAGGCAAGAAATTCCACTTATTAAATCTGACAGGGCACACCTGTGAAGTGAAGACCATTTCCGGTGTCTACCTCTTGAAGCTCATCAAGAGAATGCCAAGAGTGTGCAAAGCAGTAATCAAAGCAAAAGGTGGTTACTTTGAAGATCCTAGAATATAAGACATATTTTCAGTTGTTTCACACTTTTTTGTTAAGTATATATTTCCACATGTGTTAATACATAGCTTTGATGTCTTGAGTGTGAATCTACAATTTTCATGGTCATGAAAATAAAGAGAACTCTGAATGAGAAGGTGTGCTCAAACTTTAGGTTTGTACTGTATATATATATATATATATATATTGTATAGACCACATTTTACAGTTTACAGGATGCACTACTCCCACTGCTCAAATTGGGGGGAAAATATTGGAGTGCGCCTTATAATCCGAATCTTAGTGGAAATCTTGCTTACCACGGAAGTTGCGGTGGCAGTGGTTGAGCGGATGTACGGGAGGCAGGTTCGCCGGTGGATGTCATCGGTGGGGCAATGCGTAAGGCCTAGGTGTTGCAACAGTGTGCGGTGGGTGCCATTGATACTTCAGGGTTTCGCAGGCAAATGGCTGAATTGGTGGTGCAAATTGAAATCTCATTGAACTGAGAGCTCAATCTCTGCCTGCGCTGACTCTACCATGGTGGACTTCCAAAAATGGCTGCAGAGGCGGTGCATGCGCAGATGGAGATTTCGGCTGAGATCTTCATCTGCACCTGCGCTGGCTCGAAGCCATTTATCTTTTGGCCATCATGTCAGGACACCCCCTTCTCACAGCCTCGGGCCCCCACAGCATTGCCCCATCACGCAGCACACTCCACCACGACCTGACCTCCTGTGATCCTGCCTTCTGTTACCCTGCTCCACCACCACTGCCACCCCCCTTCCCGAGTAACATAAACTGTATATGAGGCAGACTGGATTGTAGAATGGACCCCTAATTTGGGGTGTGTCTTATAGTCTGGTGCATTTTATATAGCAAAAAATACAGTATATGTTTGATAAATCTGGGACTGAATCTCTCGTCAACTTCTCAATTGAGGCAAAATGACACTAAGCAAAAATGACACTGGCTGGAATTAAATGGTAAAGGAATGACCTTACTTACCTAAAAAAGTTCCCTGGCACTCCAGTTCCACCGCTCTTGGAGTTCCACATCAATTTCTGCTTACGTGTATGCATTGAGCATGTGATGCTTACCCACATGATAACTGTAGCTAATCTGTGACCTCAGCAGTGTACTACTTAGGCCTGCTTAGCCCAGTGATTGGCGGCAGCGTTTACAAGAGTATAGAGTATGTCACAGCAGCAACTGTTAGCCTAGTGATTGGCTGCAGCGGTCACAAGTGTATACAATATGTGACAGCAGCAAGTATTATCAGTGAGTGTATTGGCCATGTTTGACCCCACTATTTAGAGAAGTTGGCTGTCACCCTACGTGGTGTATGTAATTGTTGGAAAATCCTATCCATAAAACGTTCACTTTGTTACTTCTATGTTATAATTCAAACAATATTAAATTCCAAATCCCTACCACATGCATGCTCCTATCTGTAAAAAGAGAAGTCAAATGATTTTACTGGAGCATTGCCACTTTTTCTATGTTGTCATGACTTAAAAACTGAAGTGTTTGGATGAAAACCTCATCAACATCACGCATTAAAGAACTGTCTGTTATGCAGACTTCAAAATGATGATCAGTGTAATGTTCTTATCTTCAGCTCCTCTGAAAGATCTTTTGAAATCCCAGTGATGTTTTAAGTTGAAATGCCCTTCACAGCTCGAAATAATTCTATTTTTATTTATAAGACAGCAATGGCAACTAGAAACACCACTTTTAAGTCCATATTAAACGTGCGACCAGTGATTGCTATTGGATGCATTCTTTAAATCCCTTGCATTTCTGTTATTGCCATCTGTCATGTCATCTGACTTTACATGTTCTGCATAAATTGTTCTACTTCTCATTTTTTTACAACCGCAAGAGTAATTGCATCAAAACAAGAGAAACGTTTTAAAGGCAAACAAGCTTTTTGGCGGCACGGACATATTCTCACTACAAAATATATATATTATATATCCAAAATAGAAACACTGTTGATGGTAGTATGATCTTTATTGTGCGTGACATTCTTTTTTATAATGACCCTTGTATAGCTGCACATATAATAAGAATATAAGGCAGATACACGTCTCTCCAGTGTCACATTACCATACCCCCTCAATGTCATCGTTACTTACAACTTCCTCTTCCAGATTCCTGATAGGCTTGAGCAAGCAAAAACAAAGTGATTGTGTAACAATACTAATTCTCATCAGGCTGTTACATTTTTGGAAGTAGTAAATCCTCCTTATTTTCCTCCCAAAATGTGTACACATATCGTCAAGCTGAATATGTCATGTCATTCAATGTTCCTTTATATTACCATTTGTGATCTGCGATTTTCTGATAGGCTAGGGTCACTTTAACATCATGGAAGCGCTAAAAGCTAGCGTTTTTTCATGTTCAAATGTGAAAAAACGCTAGTGTTAACGCCTCCGTAGACTCCCATGCAAAAAAAACGCATTGCCAAAGTGCAATGCAGTTGACGCTAGGCATTTTTGCAAATGCACCAAAAAACGCGGTAAGCAGCGTTTTGGGGGTTATTTTCAAAAACGCATGCTTTTTTATTATGGGAGTCTATGTGAAACGCATGCGTTATATGTACCATGCGTTAGCACTAGCGCTAAAAATTATGGCATGGGAATAAACAGCATCCTTGAACACATCCTTCCAAAGAATGCAAGGTCCCAAATGTGACCCTAGCCATAGAATGAATGTAAACCTAATTTAGTTACCATATTGGGTTGGTAAAGGGTAGAATGAAGAAGTTATTTGGAATATATTGCATAGCGCCATGAGAGTAAAACATAGTATAAAGCACAATGTTTTAGCAATATGGGTTTAGCAGTAACTATTATTCCAGCACCTTAATCTGTGCCCCAGGCTCCTCTTCAATAAAAAAGTGATACCCTGTCAGTGATTAAGATGAAGTGCCAGGTCACTTGCAGGTCCACTAAGTTAAATTGGACATTGACTCAGGCCTGCCACTCACTCAGAGACACTCGGGCATAAATAGCTTCACTTTTTCTCCCATAAATAATAATTTCTTCTTTGACATTATTTGCCAAGGGATTCCATCTTTATGAGCATCTGCGCAATACACAGCTTTATTTTCTGAGCAAATAATTGAGCCTGCTCTGTGCTTCATTGATTTAATAGTATATCTGTAATTGGCGCTGAACATAGTATTACATATTTCACTGTCAAGCCGCTTAGCGTCTTATTGTGCCGTAGATATTGGTAAAGTACACAATGTAGGTACGTGTGTGTGCCCTAATGTATCCATGTCGTATACAAGCACATACTAGAACCGAATATTGGAAAATAAAAATGATTTTGCGTCTAAAAGACAGATTATTATTATATTTGTATTCACATAACTGTGATCATTTGTTAAACTGCACATAACATAAAGTGAATATCAAATGAATGATAATTTTATCATCTGTAAAAAGAAGCAAATGCAAGTAGTAAGGGATAGAAATGGTTTGTGTGCACGGCGCCTTGTCCATGTTTTAGATTCACTGAATAGAAAAAAAAGGAATTCAGCTCCAAATAAAAGTTGAGCTCAGACTAAGGAGACTTGTCTGAAACGCGTAAATGCGAAGCTCCCCTCGGTCATTGGCGAACTACCGCCCGTTTTGGGATTAGCTTTTCTTACCGTGTTGTACCTTAATTTCCTGTCTTTTATGGATGTTTTTAGCATTGTGTATTAAAGCTTAAAACTTTTATTCAGAGCTGGATTTTCTCTTTTTCTGTTCACAAGTAGTACGGGTATGATTAGTAATCCTAAGGGTACCTTTACACGGCGCAATTTTTTGTGGCAATAGGAGGCGATCTAAGGTGCGCATGCACGTTTTTCATGCTCGCCTCAGATCGCCGATGGCGCTTTTGCATGCCGCAATTTCGCCCTCAACCTAAGGCAATGTGTTGCTCCGGAAATCGCCACACCAACAGCGGGAAACATCTGGTAGACTTCCCTCGCCGCTTCACACGCCACAATCCCCAAAGGAATGTGGGCATACATGTTAAGCGCTGCGAGGACATAGGCGTGTCACAGTGGTTTACCTCGCGCCCCATACGCGCTCATTGGACAACGCAACAGCGTTACGATTGGTCAGCCTGCTCTGGAAGGCTGGCTAATACATGACACAATTGAAGATGTGTGTGTTGCTGAATGGACAGCTCTTCAAATATGGCACCCTGTCAACTGTCAGCCAATGGGAACACAGTAGCCACCACCAATCATCACAGACGGGGCGTAGACTCCAGCATGCTGTGGCACGCCTACTGGAAATCAATAGGCGACGCAGATTCCATCACTATCGCCCGATCACATGCCAAAAGCCGGGAATCTCGCCTTCATGATTGCCTCTGATTTTGAAGCAGTGCTGTGAAATTGGAACCAGGCGACAGGTATTTTATCGCAGCCAAATTCCACAATTACACACCGCAACTGGGAGGCAATTTGATGGTGATGGTGCCAGGGTGTGTAAAGGTACCCTAACATGTTTGTGGATGGGCATGTAAAGGTACCGTCACACGCGGCAATTTTGCTACCAATTTCACTGGCAACTTACTGGTTGCAGTGAAATCATGGACACATTGTTCCATTTGTACACAGCAACAAAATAAAACAATGTGTCCATGATTTCACTGCAACCAGCAAATTGCAAGTGAAATTGCCTAGCAATATTGCCGCGTGTGACGGTACCTTAAGAGATCTTCCAGGCACTTGACTTATTATTATTATTGTTATTATTATTATTTATTTATAGAGCACCATTCATTCCATGGTGCTGTACATGAGAAAGGGTTACATACATACAAGTTAAAAATACAATGAACAAAGTGACAGACTGATACAGAGGGGAGAGGACCCTGCCCTTGCGGGCTTACATTTTACATGTGAGTAAATAATAATTGTGTGGTTGCATCATTTATTAACATTAAGTAGGGTCCTTTAATATGTTTTGGAGGGGTACAACTCACTTATCGATCATAAATTTATAACACCTCGTGTTTTCAGTTGCATATACTGTATCGCCTTTATGTCTTACCAGTATTCTCAGACTAGTCCCGTGGCTTTTTTTTTATAGGACCTACTTTTTATTTTCCTCTACCTTCATTTAGCTTTACTTTCATAAGCATTGTCTAACTGTGGGGCAGATACAGACAGAAGAGGGTCCCTGAGCAAAAATTGTATTTGGGCCCTTTGGAGTCTAATATTTCATTATGATGCACCCCTTTTGTGAGTCAGAAATGGCTTCCAACTTTGAAGGTAAATGTGACCCCTTGGTTTAATGATTAAAGTATCACTTTTTTCAAGTACTGGAGTAGCGATCTAGATTTAAGCCCCTTACCCACTGCCTTATACTCACCTGCATTTTCATGCTTTTTTGGTACCACTCCGGTCCTACGGCGCCATCTTTAGCTCATAATTTCTCACTGTCTGGAAGTCAGAAGTTACATCACAAGCTCTCAATACAAGTCAATGAGATCCATAACGAAGCTTTCATAGAAATGAATTCGGTTGTGACCTTCAGCTTGCTCTGTAACACTAGACCTGCCGGAAGTCATCACTTATACTCACTTACGTTTTCATGCTTTTCGCTGCCAATGTGATCTGGGGTGCCATCTTGTACTCTTAATTTCTGACTGGCCAGAAATTAGAACTAACATCACAAGCCCCCAGTACATCTCTATGAAGGCCAGAATGAGGCCAGAACAAGGCTGTCATACAGATCAATTGAGTTGTTACCTTTGGCACACTACATAAAACACTGGAGCTGCTGGGAGGTCACAAATCACCACAGTCTGAGCAGAAAACTGATTATAGAAGATGAAGCTGCCATAGAGTGAGCATGAGACAGGAGTCAGGGACTTAGATGAACATAAAATGCTGGAGTGGTGCTTAAAAGTATGACCACTTGGATATTTCATCCTTGAAGACTTATGCATGCATTAAAAACAATAATGACAACATTAACTAACAATATAAAATATTTCACATTATCCCCTATGAGACTGAATGTGTTTCCCAATTACAATATAGTTAGTGGCATACTGAGTTTGGCAATGGGAATAGACTGAATCTACCGTGCAATGTGCACAATCTGTGTTTTGCTGCCTTAGGCACGAGGAGATAAAGTGACTTGCCCATGTTTACAAGATGCTGAGAGCGGGATCTGAACCAGTCTCCCCCTGATTTACTGCTGTCAGCAGCTTACTACAAAGCAACAGTTATCATTACATGTGTGCTTGGAAATAATAATTAAATATTTATTGTGAATTTTTCCTTTTTTTGTTTGGTGAAATTAGTCAGATTTTCATGTCAAATGTATTTATTAAAAAGTTTTGATATTTTTTTTATCTTTCTACCACTAAACAATATTAAGAATGCAATTATTGTACTAGCTTGAAGGCCTAAGGCTATGTGCTCATGGTCTGGAGGAGCTGCGTGTTGGACGCACCTCCTCCGGACCTGAGTGAACCCGCGGGTGGCTGCATGGAGACCGCAGCCGCCCTGTACTCACTGTATGCAGCGGGTGCAGTGCAGCTTCTCTCTGCAGTCTCTCTGTGGCAGCCACTTCCGTCTCCGCAGCATGCTGCGGAGGAGCGAACTGCTGGCAACTGGCACCGCAGCTCCAAATACGCTGCGGGCGGGTTAAGCATAGTGAGGATCGGATTTCTTGCTTATACTGTACTATGCAGCGGCAAGGCGCTGCTTCCAAAACGCTGCGTATACTGATTAATATTATATATGTGACCCTGCTATGTACTGTGTAATGGATGTGTCTGACTGTACAGGAACATGGTCTGATCATACCACATCTCCTATGCTGAGATAATCTTATATATGTGCCCCTGCTATGTACTGTGTAATGGATGTGTCTGACTGTACAGGACATGGTGTGATCATACCTCATCTCCTGGATAGAGGACGCAAAATAGTATACAGACAGCACAGCACAACACCACAGCTGATTCTTTCTGGAACGTAAAAATAGACTGTGAGGCCTTGTGGACAGAATCCTCTGCCCTACTGTACCTGTATGATTTAATTGTCATTTTACGTTCTTGTCCTCGTGTGCCCCTACACATGTAAACCTAATGACGCTATATCTATTATATAATTGCGAATGGCTTTTTTGCCCCCGGCGTGGTCATGTGGATACGCGCGAAGCATTGGCCGCGAAGCGGCCATTGCGAGTCGTGCGTGGTCATGTGGATACGCCCGAAGCATTGGCCGCGCAGCGGCCATTGCGAGCAGTTCTAAGGCGACTCGCTATGCCCGCGCAGCGGGCATGGCGAGTCGACTTAGCAGCGCGAAGCATTGGCCGCGAAGCGGCCATTGCGAGTCAGAGACTCGCCGTTCTAGAATCCCGATGCATGTGCATCGGGCTCCCAGCTAGTAAATATATAATAATAAGTAAAACAATGTTTTGAACAGGCAGTTAAATGTTTTACCTCACAGAAAACTGAACCTGTAATTCCAAGCAGTCCTTTCTGTATACTCTTTTATGTCCTCCCCTGCCCAGAATATGTGGTATGATCAGACCATGTCCCTGTACGGTCAGACACATCCATTACACAGTACATAGCAGGGGACATATATAAGATTATCTCAGCACACGATATGTGGTATGATCAGATCATGTTCCTGTGCAGTCAGACACAGCCATTACATACATAGCAGGGGACATATATAAGATTATCTCAGTCCAGGAGATGTGGTATGATCAGACCATGTCCCTGTACAGTCAAACATATCCTTTACACAGTATATAGCAGGGACACATATATAAGATTATCTCAGCACAGGAGATGTGGTATGATCAGACCATGTCTCTGTGCAGTCAGACACAGACATTACGCAGTATGTTACAGGGACACATATGTAAGATTATCTCAGCACAGGAGATGTGGTATGATCAGACCATGTCCCTGTACAGTCAGACACATCCATTACACAGTACATAGCAGGGTCACATATATAAGATTATCTCAGCACAGGAACATTTTTTTTAACATATCGAAGTTTTGAATTTATTATGACTACAAGATTTATTGATTTAAATGTATTTTGGCCATGGGACAATGCCTTTACTATTCACACAAGCATGATTCCCTCACTTCTGAATAGCAGAGCAGCAAGATGATTACTTATGCATTTTAGCTCAATATCTTTTTTAAGGTCAATTTCAGATGTCTTTGAAACTTTGTATGGGTATGTATTGTCATGTACGGACCAACCATGGGTTTCATGACCTGAACTCGACAGCCTCATTGGCATATATGGGGCTGTTGAATTCAGGTCAGCTGGCCTACAGCGGGTTTGGACATCACATTCCATAATCGTGTTTCACGGACCTCTGAGTTCATCCAAATCAATTGGATCAGAATTTATTCAGATCTGATGCAAAATGCCTCAAAACAGATCCACCAAATCCTTGATGGATCCCATAAATAACAAAGTGAACTACAGGAAAAAAGGCTATGGTATGATAGGTAATAGAGTCTCCTTACACTAAATGATATAATGGTGAATTCTCCTTTTTAGTGTGTAATTTGTAAGGAAAGCATGTTTCCTTTTTATACATTAGTTCATCCTATGATTTAAAAGAAATGGACATAAAGATAGCCGTAAACACAAGTGGAATTCCTTCTCTATGTAATACTACATAAAGAATACTATAATTATTAGATATAATATTTTACTAGCAATCTAATGAGAGCATTGTACGTATAGGGCAGTAGACATCCAGAGAGCCCGAACGCTCTCGGTGAGAGTCTTTGAAATGTTATGGCTCCAGATTACGGTATAAAGATACTCATTTTTAGCTTTTCTTCTCATAAAAGCTGGTACAGCACAGAAAAATGACAAAGTAAGCTGAATGTGGAGATTATTATTTGTTTTCTCCTTTCTCTATGTGTCTAATAACCAGTATTCATCTAAATAGGAAGCTTGTAGTACTTTCTCTCTTGCAGCCGATCGATGGTCTCAATAACCTTAACCCCAATGGAAATCTTTGTGATAAACAAAGCTGGAGTCTAGAGATTGTCTAAATTGCCTAGATCTTGTCTAATAAAGAGCAGATCTTATGAAAACAGAGGCTACTTGTCCTATTGATTTTTATTTTCTGTTCTGTACTGTACAGTATTTGAAACTTCTTATGTGTTTAAAGTTCTAATATATTTTTTTCTTGTACAAAATGCTTTTTCAATTAATTATTTGGGGAATATGTGATGAAATTTGGATAATTTTTATGTTATAATTATTATACTCAGTTATTACTGAATATACTGGATATGTCAAATTGCTATATTCAATTTTCTTTATTCTTTTCTATCAACATGGCATTTTATAAACGTGTAGCTATTGTTCAACTTTCATCATAAAGAACTCACTTATTTAGGCGTCACTCACACCACACTATAACACAGATGAGTGCTGTCCAATGTTTTATCAACTCCCTACAGTGTTGTAGTATAAAGGTGTGCTGACTGCAAGCTGCGACAGGCAGCGTATCTCAGAGGGTGTTCACTAGTGATGAGCGAGTGTAATCGTTACTATTCGCTCCTTGCACGGATAGTACAGTATTCACAATACTCGTTACTCGGCGAGTATCGCTAGTGCTCATGAGTGATGTGTCCATCATTATCAATCTGATTCATATTGCCAGCTGCCTTCAGTGCACAAAGCGAGCTGGCACCTCAGTGAGAGCAGATTGAATTTTAGGATCTCTCTGGGGGGCATAGGAAGTTATTTTATGCAGTAGAAGCTCAAAAAAGCCCACCCTCCCGCCCTGTCCCAGAAAGACTCATTTTATAGCCTGATGTGTGTGGAAGGAGCCTATCACTGACTAAAATTTACTCGCTATTTGGGCGAATATGCGAGTATTAAAAACTACTCGTTACAAGTATAGCAAGTGTGAATATTTTGCTACTCACTCATCACTAGTGTACACACAGTCAAGTCAATGAGTGTGTGTGAAACACCGGACTGCACTCGGATGACATCTAACAGTTTAATATATACCAAGACAGGCAATGGAGACAATGGAGGAGTTAACTCTCCATCTTCTCCATACCTGTAATCAGATTTAAAAGTAAAAGAATCAGATCACAGTACACTTGGCTCACAATCGCAGTAGAGTTTGAGCCAAGTGTCATTAGCATATAGCATCTGATTCTCTTGCATGAGAGAAACATCAGGTGCTATACATTAGTGTGTCCCCAGCCTTAGTCCATCATTTTGAAGATTTCTAATCTTCGTATGCCAGGAGCATGGCAACAAGTGGTGGTTCTGAAAGCCATCTGAAAACCATTTTAAAATACAATCATGCATTTAAATAACTATAGAGGGGGTTTTGTATTAAAATTACTGTGTGCGCCATGAATTTGGTGTTTTGGACGCCATGGATTTTTTGGGATCTAAGAAAGGAAATGCACTCCAGAACCAAAAGAGTACCCTAAAAAGGGCATAATTCAGACATTGATGACTTTCTTGTATTTGAATAATGGACCAATTTTCCTCAAAGTTCAGCGTTTAATCAATGCTTGATCAGTGGGTCAGGTTTTACCATCAGACCATCAGACTTTCTAGATTTTTTTGTGCATACGAGAAGATTTGCATACAAGAAAATCGAGCAGGACACAAATGGCAGTCAAGTGGTGTCCATATTTTTCACGGACTTGCATTTATGAATTTGATCCATGACTCGGACCAAAATCGGACATACTTCAGTATTTTGGTGCTGACCACTCAGTCCACAAACTACTGAGAAAGGTGAACAGCTCTATACACTATAATAAGTATGAATTATATCCGTGAAAAGATGGAATTAAATTCAACTAGAAAACTGAATTCTGATTGAGCCCTGAGTTAAACTTGGAGGTGTACCAAAATCTGTTGCTAGGGCAGAATTTTCTATTCCTAAATTCCAAATACAAATGTGGTGAAAAGACAGTTGCTCCATATGTGTGACAGATTTAGGGATATTGTGGTACCTTATTTTTATTGTATTTTTAGATGTTCATATAATGATGTGGTATTATACATGTATCCTAGTGTGGGGTGTAGAAAACCAGAGGGTAATGTAAATAATAAATATCCTACTCTATTCAATTATCTCAACCAGATACTCAGTTCCATGTATTAATCATAACATAGCCACAGGGGGTTATTCCAGGTGGTAGGGTAGCGTGTAGCTTGCTTCTCCTTAGTAAATAGCCTTAGGGGTATAGCCTATTTTTAATGTCAGACCTTGTTAATGGGAATAGTGCTATACACATTACATACATTTTTTTCTTCTACCTTATATAACTCTTTGTAACATGCTAGGGCCTGATTTTTTCACGAGATGTGAATGTCCTAATATTCCTCATTATTTTGTCTTGTTGGAATTAGTTGTAGGTAGGAGGACATCTCAGTACTGTGATTACTTTTCGTAAAGTACAATGATGAATGAGGTTTAGGCTAGCAGAATACATTAGTCTTTGTATTTGAGAAGTGTATTGTCGGCTACCGGCAGAGATGGACATAAAACACACAAGATGTATCACTACGAATAATGCATAACATAAGTCACTTTAATCAACTAACAAGCTTGACAAAAGGAGCTGACATAAAAAGTAGAATAAAGAACTGTAGTTATTCACAGTATGACAATTTACTGACTGTAGTCGATCTTTTGTACAAATGACAAATCCAAGTAGGCCAATACAGACAGCTAACTTTACTAGGGCAAAATCATTGATGATTGGTGTCTAACAAGACTATCAAAAGGAATATAAATCATAGAAAATGACAGAATGTATTCAAGTGGAATAATATTGGCCTCGAGTTTTACAAAAATCGTCATTTGCCTAAAAGCAGATTAATTATGTAATTTGCTTTCACACAGAATCATAAAAAACTTATACTATCCTTATCACTCACCTCTCTGGTCCCTTTCCCTTTGTTCTGCTCCATCCTCTCTTTAGTCCTCATCTCATCTTCTTTTTGTCATCATGGAGTGCTGAAATCACGTCCTCTTCCTGCTAGGCCGAAACGTCCGGCTCTGATAAGGCCCAGTATGGTTTTGTGAACACAAGGTCACAGTGTATTTTGAGGCTCACTGTGCGAGAAGATGCAACAAGGACTGGGTGGGTATGGTGAAGAACGGAGGCACTTGAGAGTGAGCAATAACATCTTCCATTTCTCCCAAGAGCCATTACTTTTTTATTTTTCTGGCAATATAGCCATATGAGGACTTATTTTTTGCGGGATGAGTTGTACTTTTGAATGACATCATTAATTTTACTATATGTGTACCTGAAAATAGGAAAAATATTCCAAGTGCAGTGAAATTGCAAAAAAGTACAATTCCACATTGTCTTTGGGGTTTTTATCAATATGGGTAAATGATGGGCTCCCATGTTAAATCACACTGTTAGAGGTTGACAGCACAATTTATCTAGACAGCAGCAGCGGGGCAAATCTCTGCTCTGCCCTCTCCTGTTAGAGGCTCATGTCAGCTGATCAGATCAGCAAAGATGTAGAGAAAAGATGCGGGCTCATTGAGTGAGCCTGCATCAAATCAGGGACATGACCAATGACGTATGAATACGTCATTGGCTGTGAAGATGTTATGGTAAACATAAGTTTTGTATTTTGTCACGTTACATCTAGTGAGACCCTAAAGCTTAATAGGGGACATTTATTTTGTGGAGAATAACTTAGCTGGGAATTACATTTTCTGGAAAAATCCACACAATTTATTGAATTAGAATTTTGCCAGATTTTAGCTCTATAAGTGATATATAGGAAATTATATGTAATAATACACTTACTTCAATCAGAGTTTTTGGATCAGGATGAATGTTTAATTCAAAGTTGTTTTTTCGTCTCATGTATGAAACAACCTATACTACTAATGGTTGATAATTTGGAAAAACCGTTAAAACCTTTTTTTCAGCCAATAATTTAAGATAGCAATGTGAATAGATACCTAGAAAGTCAAGTCTTCTATGAGGCCAAAAGTTAAAATGAATACCAATAGACCATTACATAATATAGCTCTCCATTGCATATTTACCCAAAAAAACAAAGCGGAGTGTGAGCCTAAAGAATTTCAAATATAACAATTTGTATTAATCAAGCCAAAATGATCACAGTATTAAAACACCAATAATAAGGAGAATATCAGTACACCAACAGCAAGGCAATCTATATCCTCAAACAGACTCCTTATTGTACACAGAACTAATATAATCCAGTGATATGGTTAGGCATCTGACAAAAAACTATTTAGGGAAATCCCTTTCCTTCCCTGACAAGATCATCTAAATCAGAGAGATAAACCTCCATTGATACAAGAAGGAAATATCAGTATGCACTGCCTCTAAGACAAAAATCTGAGGCAAAGTAACCCCAGTCTGTAGAGACTACAAGAATCAGCAACATCAGTGGAATTATATATTAAGTTAGTGGCAAGCCTACATAAAAAGTGCTGATAGTTAACAATGGGGAGAGAGAATTTCTCCAGTGTTGGTCCGGTGTTGTGGACGCACCCCTGCCGCATAACGGCTGACTTGCGGCAAGCCCTCATTCATTCTCTATGGGACTTGCGGCAAGTTTGGTTTTTGCTGGCAAATCCGGCAGTTGCGGTAGGTCAAAAAACGTGGTTAGCTGTGGTTTTTTGACTTGCCACAACTGCCGCTTTTGCCGGATCGCGGCAAAAAATGCACTTGCCGCACCTGCTTCAAGTCCCGTAGACCCATAGAGAATGAAAGGGAGATTGCCGCAAGTCAGCCGTGACGTGGCAGATGCGGTAAATCTTCCGGATCTGCCGCGAATCAGTAAAAATGCTGATGTGAAAGGGGGCTTATCTGGTCACTTAAAGATATTTTCTGACTTACTAAAATTTTAGATCAAAAAAGAAAATTACTTGAACCAGTAAAAGGCACATTAGTTGATACATACTTCACCTTTCGATTAGTGTTCCCCGCTTGTATGGCCTGCAGATCACTGGCTGCAGAAATCAGGTTTATAAAGGAAGTCACCACTGTAGCGCAGTAAATAAAGACCACTTTTGGGACGAACTTAGTGACCAATAATTAGCTGGCATGTGGGTAGGTATAGATTTCATAATTTCAGGTCAGATTGGTGAGGGGTACAAGAATGGTGTCCGGTCTGCAAACCATGTCTTTTTTGAGGAATGGTTACAGGATTTGGGAATGTTTAGCTTGTAAATGAGAAGACTGAGATTGGACTTAATAGCTGTCTGCAAATATTTCAAGAGCTGTCACACTTTAGAGGGATCAGCTTTATTCTTATTTGCACAAAAGAGACAAGAAGCAATGAGATGAAACTGAATGGGAGGAGACACTGATCAGATATTAGAAAAAACTTTTGACAGAGAGGGTGATCAACGAGTGGAACGGGCTGTCACGAGAGGTGGTGAGTTCTCTTTCAATGGAAGTCTTCAAACAGAGGCTGGACAGACATCTGTCTGGGATGATTTAGTGAATCCTGCTTTGGGCAGAGGGTTGGACCAGATGACCCAGGAGATCCCTTCCAACTCAACCATTCTACAATTCATTGAGAGCTAGTTGTAGAAAGGCAGAAGAATTCTTAGATAAGGAATGGGTCTTTCATTATTTTATGCAGTCCTTGAGCCCTCTTCTTTTTTTATGTAATAAAAAAAAACTTTAATTCATTAAAATATATTGTTTGCCTACACTGGCTTTACCCAGCTACTTTTCCCTTTATTGGCCCCTGCCTACACTATTTTTCCCTGCATTATGTCTTATAGAAAGTATGTCATAATGGGGGCGTGTTGGAAATGTTAACTTTCATTCAGGCCATATTAATAGGCAAACAATACCGGAATTCATCCCTGCTAGTTAGAGTGCTCGGCCTGTTTCACTTTCTCTCTTTCATTCTCTCACTCTCACGTATACAGTATATATATGCCCAGCTGAGATAAAGCAGTGTGCCTTGGTTACAACTGATGTTCTTTGCTCACATGAAACAGTTTTCATCTTGGCACACGGCTTTAAAAATAGTTTGAGACAGCAAAAAGGTTTTCACACATCACATTTCAAACAGGATTCTGAAAGTTTTCTGCTTTCCACACTTCTGCTTGTGAATCGAAGCCTTTGTTCAACAAACAGTGGGCTAAATTTCTCAAGCTCACTCATTTCTTGAACACAGAGCGAGTGGGATCAGATCAGCAGTATAAAGCCATTTTCAACATTCTAGGGAAAGTTAGACTAATTTAATGCACACATGGAGGCTTCACACAATCTACAGATTCATCATTGGCATCTCACATTAGTCATCTGACAGATTGCCAAGTGTTTCATATTCTTTTCATATGACTTTATTACCAAAACCGGCTTTCCTTTTATCATGCCACAGAAGCAAATGCATTTTATTTCTAGAAGCTCGAGCAGCAAGTCATAATGTGCTATTTTCTGCATTGTTTGCTATATGACGTCTAGTTATTGAAGTCTAGACTTGGCCACCATCCGTGATATTTCTGACAACTCCATTGCTGATTATTGCCTGATTCCCATTTCTCCTATACACTTTTGGATTATTGCCTGATGTAAGTCAGAGCCTAAAAAGATGTAACCTTCATTGATTTATGAAGACCTTTCTCTAGACAGCACCTGTTTTGGCCAGACTTATGATTTATACTGTCAGTTCTAATAATGCTTTTATACTTCTTTCTCTACAGTAACGGAACAACCAACAAGATGAATGGAGCTTTGGATCACTCAGACCAGCCAGACCCAGATGCCATTAAGATGTTTGTTGGTCAGATCCCACGTTCATGGTCAGAAAAAGAACTCAAAGACCTTTTTGAGCCTTATGGAGCCGTCTATCAAATCAACGTCCTAAGAGACAGAAGTCAGAATCCACCCCAAAGCAAAGGTAATGATATATAATGTTAGCCTTGAAATGTTTGTGGCTGATATTCTTTTCCGAAGTATCTTTAGAATATAGAAGCTAATGGAAACGTTATGAGCGGAGTGATTGCAGTGATGGTTAAATTGTTGTTGAATTAAAACTTCCACCATCCCCTACAGGCTGTACGGTGTATTTCTTTCCTGATTTTATTTTGTTGACAGTGTTGTCAACTCTTTAGACATATCTTCTTCAATAAGTTGGATTTGTTTTAGATTTATGTAAGAGAAAAACTCAAAAGATTATCCAAGGTTAAAGTGTAGAAATAACAAAGTGTGTCTTGGCGAGAAATGCACTCACTTTGACTTCAGGCTCTTGAAATTCTCATGTTGTAGGTCTTTATCCCTGAGTAACGTGGTTTAATACTTTTCATGTGACATTTTAAAATGAAATGGTTGCCAGAGAAATAACTTTTATATTTCTCATTTCAATGCACAAAGTCTCTAGTATTAAGAGAGACTGTAAGCTAATGTTCTGTTATACACTAAAGAGGATCTGTCACAAAAATGAATCCAGGATATTCTTGCTTTATTTCTCACTTTCTGTTGAGGCTGCATCAGGGATGATTTATTTTCTATAGTTTACTGATCTTGATTGCGGTTTACTGGTGGTTTGAGAGACGGCACATGGGGGATATGTACTGCCATGTGGAATATCTTTTATTTCTATAATATATATTATAGTTCATACTGTATTAAAGGCAATCATGTACATGCTGCTCTATATGTGGGCAGCATGAAGTAGGGGCAATGACCTTTATTCCATAAGTTAAGGTCCCTGTACACATTAGTCTAAGGTCATCCAAACCTGAGGATATCAATTAGTAGCCTGGTTGATAGTCTAAGGTGTAAGGGTACCTTTACACGCGGCAACTTTTCTAGGAATTTCACTTGCAACTTACTGGTTGCAGTGAAATCATGGACACATTGTTCTATCTTGTTGCTGTGTACAAATAGAACAATGTCTCCATGATTTCACTGCAACCAGTAAGTTGCCAGTGAAATTCCTAGAAAAGTTGCTGCTGTAAAGGTACCTTAAGGGAGTCTCCTGACTTACTGTCCGATAAATGATGTCAGAGAGCTAAGAATCTGGCATGTCTGATTCAGGAATACCAATCCTTTTGTTATTGGCATGATAAGCCACCAAGAAAGAAATCAAACATCGGATCAAGAGGAGTGTGGAGATATATCTGCAAGATGATAAATTGGCAGAACCATAATTCTTTTGACATTTATTGTGTATGGGATTTTAGTTAGTGAAACTGAAGGTTGAGTCCCTCTATTCATCAGTGGGCTAGCTTTCCCCTGTCCCCTGTCGCTAATTGTCAGCTTTATCCTTATTATTTGCATAGGGAAAATCTGTCAATCAGCTGTGTGGACAGGGGATTCTGTAGTTTTTCACTTAAGGGAACAGGCACATAATGGGGAAAACGTCTGTGATGGACTCTTGTTGCAACAAACAGCGATATAAACCTAACAGACTGCCTTTAAGCAGAATTGTTTACTGTTAGATGCTCAAATAGGTACACATGTAACAAAAATCATAACATACTAAGGCCCCTTTCACATCAGCGTAACCGCTGATCGCGGCAGTTGCGGTGAAAAAAAACGCAACTGCCGCAATTACCGCATAATGGCCACACTTCCAGTTTACCTGCGGCAAGCCCCATGCTATGTCTATGGGGCTTGCGGCAGGTGCGGTATAGTTGCGGTTTCGGCACTTGCCGCAGATGCGGCCGCGAAAAAAACGCGGTCAGCCTTGGTTTTTTTTGCAGCCGCATCTGCCGCAAGTGCCGAAACCGCACTTGCCGTGCCTGCCACACACTTACCGCAAGCCCCATAGACATTGCATGGGGCTTGGTGCAAGTGAACCGCAAGTGCGGCCGTTATGCGGTAATCACGGCAGTTGCAATTTTTCACCGCAACTGCCGTGATCAGCGTTTACCGCTGATGTGAAAGGGGCCTAACATGTGTTTGCCCTCCACATTTCCAATTTTTCAAATCGCCTTAACATGGCCATATTTTTGCATCTGTATCATGGCCAGATTATGTCATATAGTTCTTTTGCACAATGCTTTGACTATTATAGGATGCAATTGGCTATCTAAGTTAAGTTAACCATGGTAGGTCAAATTATCAACATATAGACTTTTAAATAGCCCCAATCAATTAAATGCTACTTATGGTTGTAATCAAAAATGTCAGTTACAATATATTTTTAAAGAAGATTCTACTGAGTAGTGCAAGCTCTTAAGGTACCTTTACACGCGGCAACTTTTCTAGGAATTTCACTGGCAACTTACTGGTTGCAGTGAAATCATGGAGACATTGTTCAATTTGTACACAGCAACAAGATAGAACAATGTGTCCATGATTTCACTGCAACCAGTAAGTTGCCAGTGAAATTCCTAGAAAAGTAAAGGTACCCTTAAAGTGAACCTATCATCAAGTTTTCCTTGAGATAAACCACTTAAACTGTTTTGTCCTAATTCTAAATAGCTTCTAAGGCTGGCTTCACACTGCAGTTTTTATCCTGATCAGTGTCCATCCAGTTTGTGTGTCAAAGCCAGGAGTGTCTCCAAAACTCAGAACAGGTGTCAATCTTTCAATTATAGTTTTTCTCTGCAAGTTCCTCTCCTGGTTCCTCTCCTGGTTTTGGCACCCAAACACTGATGAACACTGATCAGTGAAAAACTGCAGTGTGAAGCCAGCCTAAGACTACTTTCACACCAGCGGTTTGTATCAGTTCCGGCAGATCCGGGAAACCTGAACTTTTGAACTTCAGATTTGCCTGTTCTGCGTTTTTGCAAATCTGACAGAATTCCGTTTATTTTGCAAAAAACGGATCTGTCACACTTGCAGCAAGATTGCATTCTCTCTCTAATACATTTTGTATTGGAGTTCCAGACATGTGCGGCACTTGAGCATTCATCCGGATCCAACACTTCCAGCACCGGACAAAAAACGCTACTAACTGCGGGTTTAAGTCAAGCCACAAGTGCCGGATTTGCTGGATCTGGATGAAAACGCAAGTGCCGCCCATGCCTGGAACTCCAATACAAAATGCATTAGATAAAATGCAATCTTGCCGCAAGTCTAACACATCCGTTTTTTGCAAAAAAGTCGGAATTCTGCCAAATTTGCAAAAATGCAGATGTGAAAGCACCCTCAAATATGTCTTTATTACATTATTGCAACTCATCATACCCTAGCAACTAGCTGACGGGGCTATATCATTTCAGATTCTAGAGCCTTTGTTTCTAACTGGTCAGAATGTCATAATTTTGGGGCTTGTAAAAGTCTCCAAGTGTGGATAAAATCTGTTCATCTGGCCACATGACTTTTATATGCTTAATATGGGAGACGATAACAAAATTTAATTTACTAAGCTATGCCAGGATGCAGAGATATAATATAGGCGGCCGTCACACACTACGATTTTGTGTGGGAACTCAATAACGATGTCAGGGGTGCGGCTCGTGCTCAACATCGTTAGTGAGGTGTCACATGTATAGATAACGTTCAGGACGCAGCAATGATGTTACGTGCAGGGATCGCTTACACAATCAGCGATTGATGCTTGTCAATGATGTGAATAGGAGAAATCGGTCAGGAGATCGGTTATGACGGTGTCACACAGAACAATGCAGCAGATCGGATGATCGACATCGTGTGATATGGGATCTGATTCCCATATCTGTATACAACAATCTGACCACTTATCGCTAGTCAGATCGACCTGTCACATGCAACGATGTCGTAGGAGCGATGCCAAATCAGGCACTTTCCAGCGATATGTTTACATATATCGTAGCGTGTGACGCCCGCCATAGACACATTTAGGAAGCTTTTCAGCTTTATCGCAAAGCGTTGTAAGCAGTTCATCACCTGGTGGGAGTTCACTTTAAGGCATGTTGTGAATTGAATTGTTTGCAGGGGCGTAACTACCACAGGTGCAGGGGTCGCGATCGCACTCGGGCCCTGCAGCCTACAGGGCCCCAAAAGTCCCTTTGGCCCATAGAAAAAGACTAATACTATTAAAGATTTGCACTAATTGGGGGCCCCGTTGGAGCCTTTGCATCGGGGCCCCTGGGCCTGAAGTTACGCCACTGATTGTTTGGATCCATACTTTAGATCTGGTCTGATCATTTCTCTATTTTAACTAAATTAAATGTTATATAATTGTTATATATTTTATAGAAAGAGTGTATTAGGATTCATTGGGTCTATTTAATACTAACATAATTATAGGTGTGCCAAGTGCTCTTTGGGATTTTATCACACTGTATTATTCATGTATCTTATTAAAGGGAGTCAGTTGTGTTGTAAATGGTATCTGATCTATAGGCAGAATGTTGTAGAGCAGGAGGAGGTGATCCATTTGATATATGTTTGAATGGTAAAAGTTTCAGTAAACTTTGCATTTTATTTATTGAAATTTCTAGTGTTTTTATGGATATGAGTCCAGTGGGTGGACTTATTCAGTCACTGACAAGCATCCCTCTATGACTGTGAATGCAGATGTAGCTATCATTTTCCAGTAGGGTCACCCACTGGACTTATGCATGTATAGGGTTTTAATGAATAAAACATAAGTTATACTGAATCTTCTTCAACAAACCTATATATCATCCTGCTCAGATCTTCTTCCTCCATGATATCCTTTGCACAAATCAAAGTTTAAGTACAATGTGGCAGGTCACCTTTAAGGTTTTAGAAGTTATTGCAGTCCTGCTCAAAAACCATGAACAACTCATTCTAGAAAGGAAACGCAAGTGCAGTATAGGGTCTTATCCTAGTAACACAGAAGTGATAAGACAGATGTCACTGCTCACCTGAGTCAGCTGTGTGGCACAAAACTAGTTTGAAGCATATAAGCTGCAGGATCCACAATCCACGTGTACACCGTGGTAACCAGAGACGATCCCAATGGGACAAATATGTGTATGATCCGCACTGCCGTGCAGTTAAAGGACTTCAGGGATCTGTCGAACAATGGTGGCTCCTTGG